>CP125840.1:2194268-2383909 GCA_030408175.1 Trifolium repens
GTTCCCACGAAGATGCAAGCGTAAAATCATCAAAATGCTCGAGCTGCAAAATCAACAGAGAATAAATCAGCACATGTAAAATCAGTTGTAAAGTGAAATCAAAATCAAAATTGGATTCAACATTTATTTTGCGTTAATTAAGAACCTACGTTTTCTTCTTCCTCGTCTTCTTCTACTTCGGTGTGTTCTTCATCAGTAGAATCAGCTAGGATTTTCTTGCCGGTGCCGGAGGAAGACGCCATCGAATCCAAGGTGTGATGATGACGTTCACGCAATGCGCATCATCGTGTATCTATATACTCTCTGTATTATTATTGTTATATTATTATTGTTGTGATTAAAATGGAGAAACTTTACGATTTTTCACTTTAACTTTTTATTTTTTCTTTCTTTTTTCTTTTTCTCTTCCGATGTGATCAAAACACCGCGACCATGCTTCAGAATTGAGAGTTTAGATCCGAATGTGAATCCATAAAAAAATAAAAAAGGTAACAATAATAAAATAAAGGTCAAATTATACTCATGGTCCTTTATCTTTCTTATTTGTAACGATTTGATCATTTATCTTTTTTATAAAAGAAATTAAAATTGCATTTAATTTTTTTTATAATGTTTTTTTATAATGAAAATTGCATTTAATTTAGACTATGGTTTATAAAAATAACGGATGAATGATAAATAGTGGTTTGTGCAATTAGTCTTTTTTTTCTTTTTATAAAAAAAATTTAGGGTGAGGGGATGGTGCTCCAGTTCAAGATAGGGAAGACCTTATGGCTCAAAGAGCACTTACAAATGTAATTACATTTACCTCCCTCCAAAGACACTAGCGGGGCTCGAACCCGAGACCTCCCGGATTCAAGACCTGTCTTTTTACCACTGGACCAAACCTTTGGAGTTATGCAATTAGTCTTTTTAATTAATAACCGATAAATATAAAATATATAAAAGGACATTTTTAATTAATAATAAAATTTATATCAAATGTATATTTAAGATAGTAATTTAAATTTATCAATAATAAGCTAGAGATCTCTAGTTTTAAATATTGTTCTTGTTAATGGAGTTTGGTTTGGCCCCCTTCATTTGTTTTTTATTCTCTATCTATTATCTAATGCATTTTGGGGTGGCTAGCTCTTTGCTACTAGAGGTGGGAATAGTCTAGGCCGAGCTAGGCTTTGTCAAGTCTGAGCCTGACTTGTCAAACTAAAGGCCTGAGCCTGGCATGTGCCTATCATAGGCTTATCTTTTAAGCCTGAGCCTAACCTTTTGAAAGTCTATGTGGCATATTAGCCTGTTTAAAAGCCTACTTCACATGAAGATATTTAAATAAATAACTATATTTATTTTTAAAAATACTTATGAACTAGTAAATCAACATGCTTTTGATATTTAATATGTTATTTTAGAGAATTTGACTATGTATGTCATCATATTTCAATTCTAGTTTATAATAATACATTTATATATATGAAAAACTAACGTGGATTAATAAACTTAAACTACTGAAAAAGTTAATAAATTTATAATTTAATCAAAGTAGAAATTTTAATATATAAATAATAATAATATTAAAAATATTATTCATATTAACTTGGGTCTGTTTGGTTCGGGGGTTTTGGAGGGGATGCGAGGTAATATTTTAAATTTTTATGTTTGGTTCAACTTTTTAACGAGGGGAGGGGAGGGAAGGAGATAATTAATTTACTTTTTTACCCTTAACATTATAAACTCAAAATAATGATTAAATTATAATAGATATATTACGTTAAAAAAAAATCTAATGGATATATAACAAAAAAAATCTAATGAGTAGAAACCTAAATTTTTTTTGTTGTAAAAAAAAATATAACCTAAAATTTTAATATTCCAACATGGATAATTTAAAATTTGATAAAAAAGTGAGGGTAATTTAGTCAACCTAATAAATCATATTTTATCTCGCCTCCCCTCCTTAAAAATCCATCCCCTCGCCTCCCCTCCCCTCAGTTGAACCAAACAAGCCCTAAGTAGGCCGACCTAATAGACTAAAAGGCTTTTTTAATGGCCTACGTCCTGACCTATTTACTTAAATAGGCTTATAAAAAAGTCTTGGTCTGCTCTATTTAAAGAAATAGGTTGGTCTGACCTGCGGCTATGTAGGCTAGGCCTTAAGGCCTCGTGGGCCGGCCTGGCCTATTCCCACCTCTATTTGCTACCACCTAGTTTTTGATTAAAAAAAATTAATTATGGGTTAATAGTACTTTTATCAGAAATGATCCTCTCAATTATTTTTTCTCAAAGTTTTCTCTTTTTTTTTTTAAATAAAATATTGTCACATGCTTTTGTTTCGATAGTTTAGATCCAAACATTATTTTCTCAATTACAGGATTTTTTAATCGAGAGAATCTATTTTCATAATTTTATTCATGCCATTATGAAAAATCTTGATTTTCTCCAACCTTGTAATTTTTAATTCCCGCTAGAATCTAGTGACATCTTACTTTCTTAAATAGATGATGTGCTAATGGTGTTTTATTGATTTGACATTTTTTATTATCTTACTCAACAATTTTTTTTTTAAAAAAAAATTGGATTATGTTAACATGTGTCTTTTATTTATAGCACATGATAAGCTATCCGAATAAAGAAAATTAACATTAAAATATAAGAGATTTAATGTTAAAAATGTTGATCACACAAGTATCAAAAATATATTTTTATATTAAACTCTTTGAAACATCTTCAATGGTGATATCATTGAGTTTCATGCATTATTAACAATTAGTCCCTATAATATCATGTAGTGATTTTACAATTCATACATATTTTGTTTCAATGATACAAAATTGTCATACTTCAACATCCTAATTTAACATAAGTGACTTATTTAGCAGACAAAATCATACTATTATAATTAATGGACCAAAATGTAACAATAAGTAAGGAATCAAAATGAAACAAAGAAATAAGTTAAGAGACCAAAAGTTAAATTTGGCTTAAAATATGTTGGTATTTTATTTATTTTTTGTTTAATTAATGATGTTAAGGTTCTAATTCATGTTATTTCTAGTTCAAAAAATTCTTCTATGTTGAACTACAAGTAGGATCAAGTTGCAGAAAAAAGGGGCTTATCATATAGTGGTAGTATATTAATGTGTGTGGTAGTATATTAATGTGTTATTGTATTTCTGAATATATATTATTAATACATTATTAATTTTTTTTTTTTTTTCGTTCTTATTTTATAGTTACGATTCATTAAAATTCTTCTATGTTTAATAAAATTTAACCGATTTAAAAAAAAGAAAAGGTAATAACACAATTGTGAAAAAAAATGTATAAGAAAAACTTTTTGGTTAATGGCCGACTAGCCAACCCGTCTATAAACAGCGGAATAAGACTTTAAACTCGGTCATCTAAGTTGACCTACTCCACCTTACTTTTAAACATATTTAAATGAGAGATATGTTTGCTTTGCCATCCTAATTTCTCCCTTTTTTATTTGGTATTAGCCCTCTTGTTTCCAGGAAAAGGGGATACCGGTAATACAGAACTCGAACGCGAGGTTAGAAAAGTCTAACCAAGAACTTTTTTTACTAGGAATCGAATTCAATTCTTTCAAATGATTCGTTCTAAAAAGAGATCATTAACCATTTGAGTTCAATGTCTTGGTTTTCTTTCTCCCATTTGTTTCTTTGTTTTTGTTTTATTTTACTTTTAAAGAAAACACACCATAAATAATATATATGTTTTTCTAATTAGTATAAAAATATAGTTAATATATACTTATTTTTGAAATACTTAATTTATTTTCTTAATGTAGGAATAAGAAAACTCATAGAAAATAATTATAAATTTTATATAATACATTGATTTTTTTAATCATATAATACATTGAAAAAACTATAAACTTAAATGTAAAAAAAATACTGCCCCCACAATTCAAATTTTCTCTAGATCTCCACTTTTTTTCACTAAATCATAAAGAAAATGTGTTGAAGTACTCTTCATTGCATGGCAAGTTTTTCTTTTGTTGATAGAATCATTGCATGATATAGTTGAAAAGAAAAAAAATAATGTTAAAGGCATGCATGTTATAAGGAACTTTAATAAAGAGCTTAACTACTTACACTCTTTATCTACAGCTTATACAAACAAACACGTTAGCTTAAGTAGCATGTTACTTGTGTTTTCTAAATTGATTTTAATGAGGTTCACATGGCAAAGCCAAAGTTAGGATCTTCATCTTTTTCCCAAAACAACACACATTACGATCATTTCATTCATTTAGAATATGATGATTCACTCTTGTTAGAATTTGCTTTAGTTATGGAACTTCATTTCGTTCCAATTTTTGTAAGAGTGATAAATACAATATTAAGTTTAAAGATAATTTTTTTTTTTTGTAAGAGTGATAAATACAATATTAATTAATTCACATGTTTTACTGTTAAAAGTAACAAGTCTTAATGGTAAAATATATGAATAGGGATCAAAATTGCAACAAATATTAAAATATAGTAAAAAAAAGTTCAATTTTTAAAAAATATCATTTTCGCAAGTTTGATAAAATAGGGGGACATGCAATTAAGCCTATATTTTTTTATGTCTACCTATATATTTTTGTTGTTGAACAATGAACTATATGATATTGTATGATGGATATTTTTTTTACTTGATATATATTGAGCTTTGAACACTTAAAGCTTCTACTATTAAAATTGTAACCAAGTAAAATACATATTTCCAATATTGACTTTTAGATTTGTGTTATAATTTTTTGTTTATGTTGTACATTTGAATATTTTTCTTTAATAAATTATATACCTTTAAATTTAGTTCCCTTGAGTTTAATTCCCGCCCAATACAAATAAGACACAATTATTTTGGGTTACCATGATATTAGTAGGATGTTTTCACCGCTATTATCGATGACTAACCTCCGTCGAAGAATCTGTGGAACACACAAGGTAAGTTTTCTCGTTCCAATCGAATGTTCTCCATACACATAAGTCTGAAATCGAATTCCTAAAAATAAGACAAATTTTAATAAAATAACGTAGAATTAAAAATTTATGTTCAAACAAGTAATTTGTATACTTGTAAGAAATTAAATGCACAATTGTTATGACCATTTAATAAATGAACACACACTAATGAAATGTTCTTTTTTTTTTTTCTACAGAACCCACTAATGAATTTTATTAATCTTTACTTATATTTATCTCTTACATAAATAAATAAACAAGAAGCAAATAAAATTCAGATAAAAATAGTTCAATCGATAGTTATTAAAATACATTCTTCTTTAAAAAGTTATTAAAAAACATTACTCCTATTAAGGAGTCAAAAGGTTATGAATAGCAATGTTGTGTCCCCTAAAACTAAAAATGTTATTTTTACACGAATTGATTTTGTTATTCAAAAAGGATTAGCGGCGCAGCTTGTTGTCCGTTTGCCTTTAATTCATATGTAATTACCTATATTTATTAATATATATAATATATGTTTAGATTCTTCTCTTTGTATTTATGTAAGTCTAACCAAAAGAAACAGATAAATGAAGCAAATATTAGCATGATCATTGATCACCTATATCTTCACCACCATCCACCATAATCACGCCACCCTCCGGTCCACTCTGTTGACTTGACTACCTTATTATGCTTTCTCCTTTTCGTTACATTCCGCATTAGGAGAATGGATTCTCTTCATTTGAAAACAAATTGAGGAAATAATGTTTTGATTTAGATCATTGGATCAAAAGCATGTGACAATATTTTAATTAAAAAAAATGAAAAGAAAGTTGGTGAATGGTTAAAATGTAAGAATTGAGGAAAATTGAGGAAAAAAAAACTTGATAGGATCCTTTCTCCCGCATTAGTTATATGCTACCTTTATTATACACTATTTATTCCTTACGGGTTGGTTTGGCTCAATGACATTGATACTTTTAATAGTTTAATAAACTTATTTTAAAAATTAAAATAATGTAATCCACCCTCCCCAAATAATTTTAGGTTTTTTACTATAAGTTCGCAAGGACTATAGTGTAAAAATTACAATCTATTAGTTTTGTTTTATTACGGGTTGGTTTGGATTTATCATCAAATTATTAGATTTTTATTGCATTCCTATCAACAATGATGTTTTAAGCAATTTATAATCGAGCATATCTGCTCTAACTCATTGTAATTTAGGTCTTTGATGTCCATTTAACATCTTAACCCTAAAGTCAAAAGAGGTCATGGTTTTCACATGATGTTGGATTACCTCTTGAATAAATAATTTTAATAATCAAAATGAGTTTAAAACGACTTTAATAAAATTACAAACACGTCTTTTAATCGATCATAAATATTGTGAATGTCATATGTTCGAGTTATCTATATCGTCTAATAAGTTATTAATTACACGCAATGTCTTATCCAATTTTTTTTATACGTAATTAATGTACTTTTTTGTGACAAATACACGCAATATTGTACATCAACTTGATGTATAAATTCGAACCTCTACAAGATCTGGAGAAACTCAATCCATTTCCCAACTTAGGTGCACATCAAACCACGAAAACTAGCGCTTGTCAGATGAAACTTGATTGTCTAAATCACACAGAGTAAGAAATTGCTATCTTTCAATCTGCATATCTATCTTTTTATTATTTTTCCTCCTAATCTTGTACTCCCTCTGTCCCAAAATAAATGACCTGTTTGACCATTGACACGTTTGCCAATGCACAACTTTAATCGTTAATATATCTAATTATATATTATTAAAAATTATAAAAATGGTATATTTTGAAAGTACTCGTCAAGACAAATCAAACAACATCTCATATGCTAATATTTGCATGTATATATTAGTAGAAAAATAAGGTCAAAGCAGGTCAAATGAATAGTATACTAAGTCAAAAAGAGGTCATTTAAAATGGGACGGAGGGAGTACTTACTTTCTATTCATTTCAGCCTCATTTTTGTTTGTGGAGAGAGGAGCATGCATGAAAGGATTCAACTCTTGTAGAGGAATCTGATCAGAACTATTATTTAGAAAGACACAATCTACCCATGCAAATGTATTTTAGAACGAGCAGTTCAAAACTAAATCATTTACAACTTCATTAGTACAATAATCTTCGAAGTTCGAACTATTAAATTTATAAGAAAAAATCCTTTAAATCATTTAAACTAAAATTCAATAACTTTACGAAGACCAAATCAATACTTCCGTTGTAGATGATCCATCCAAGTAAGTGTTTCTTGTTTTCTTGACGTAGATGATAGTTATTTATGTTTATTATTAAACGTATCTTTAGATATGCAACACATTTATAAAATTCACGGCAACACAGAAGCTCCAATTTATAGCTACTATCGGCAACTCTGTTTCGGTAAACCTACAAACGAGCCGTGACGGCAAAACGAAGTTGATCCAAACATTCACCAAATTAATTAATTAATTAATAATTAATATTTTTCTATTAGAAAATTGATGTGTGAAACTGAAAACTAAAATAGAAAAAGTCAAAAAAAACAAGAGTCCTTCACTTGTGACTTAACATTTCTCACACTCTTTTGTCAGAAACAAAACTATGGCAAAGCTCAGAAATCTGAAACAACCACCATTTCCATAACCACCACCACAACAACCACCATCTTCACAAATCACTCTTTCACATTCACTTTCACTTCATACATCAATGGCTTCAGCATTGGAATGTTGGTCAAGACGAGGCAACAACAACAACCACAACAACAACAACGATGAAGAAGATATGGTAGAACAAGTTCTAATGGAAACAAACCCATCTTCACAACATAACAACAAAGACTCTTCAATCATTCACAAGAAGTTTAACAAACTTACTCGTAATGTTTCTGAAGCTATTGCTTCACTAAAAAACACTCTCAACATTAACCTTAATCTTGATTCTTCCAAACCCGACAACAACAACAACAGCACTTGTCGAAGTAGTAACAATAACCTCGTTTGGGGAACTGTTGTGAGAAATCTTACTCAGCTTTATCCTGGTAGTCAACTTCCTGAGAAGCTCATGTCCAACATTCGCAAACACTATGATTCTTTGCCTCCTAGGTACGAATCTCATTCCAAATTTTGATCTTTTGTTTTTGTTATAGTGTATGTTTTTGTGATGGGTTTTGTTTTTTTCTTCTAAATTTTGCATTTTTTTACTTGGGCTTTGATCCAATCTGAAGATTCAGTTACAATGTTTTTGTTTTGTTTAAGGTTGTTTCAGTTATGGGTCTTGCTTTGTTTTTAGGTTTTTCACAAATTTGGGAAATTGGTTTGCTTTTGAAGTTTGTATCAAGCAAGTGATTCAGTTTGAATTTCAATGTGAAGATTCAATTGCACTAGTTTTTTATGTGTTTAATGTTGTTATAAAGATTGATTTTTATTTTTTTCAACTTGGGTTATGTTATGATCTGAATTTGATTGCAATGTGAAGATTCATTAGCACTGTTTTAATTGTGTTTAAGGTTACTTTAGTACTAAAGTTTGAATCTTTGTTTTTGTTTTAAATGTTTGTGCAGTTATTCTCAGGCCGGTTTTGATGTTAAAGATGTGTTTCTTCACATCAAGCTGATTGAGCAAACTTTGGAAGATTCACAAGCTGCAATTTTGATTGAAGAAGAGTGTGACGGTGAAATGCAGCTTCAAGGGTCTTTGTTCAAGTTGACATTTGCTTGCAACTCTCCAATTTCGTGGCCTGCGATGTCGAGTGCATTGGATAGTTCCTCCATTTGTTGTAAGAAGATTCAGATCTTTGAGAAGAAAGGTCTCACCCTTGGAATTGTACTTCTACTTGTTCTCTCTGGGGCCGGACAAGATAAGTTGGTAAGGACTCGAGTTGAAAGTGCTCTTAAGTTTGCCATGAAGAAGCCTAAAGCCAGTGTTGTGAAGCTTCCTTTTGGACTTTGTGGATGTCAAGAGGAGAATTTCAAGGGGAGAGAATTTGGAGAGATTGAAGAGAATTGTAGCGGTGTATACTGCGGAAACGGATATGAGAATTTGAGCCAAAAAATTCATCTCGAAATGCCATTGCCTAATTCATTGTTTCATGTATCGGTAGATGAGTGGCAGACTATTCTGACAGATGCTGATGAGATGCAAAAATGGTTGTTAAACTCGGATAGTCTTGAGTTCTCGGAACAGATCGGACACAATTCGTATAAAGGATCCTACATGGGGAAAAAAGTTGGCATTGAGAAGCTCAGAGGGTGCGACAAAGGGAACTCGTATGAGTTTGTGCTCAGGAAAGATCTGCTAGAACTGATGACGTGCGGACATAAAAATATTCTGCAGTTTTGTGGTGTTTGTGTAGATGACAATCATGGGTTATGCGTAGTGACGAAATTCATGCAAGGTGGATCTGTTCATGACTTGATTTCAAAGAACAAGAAACTTCAGAACAAGGATATTGTAAGAATTGCCGTTGATGTGGCCGAGGGGATCAAGTTTATGAATGATCACGGTGTTGCGTATAGAGACCTTAATACTCAGAGGATTATGTTGGATAAACATGGGAGTGCTTGCTTGGGAGATTTGGGTATAGTCACTGCCTGCAAGAGCAACCAAGAAGCAATGGATTACGAAACTGATGGTTACCGGTGGCTAGCTCCGGAGGTACGATTCTGATCGCACTTATGTTAGCAAAAGAATTGCTGAATCTGAAAGTTATGTTTTGCTATTGTGTCATTATTCCTCCATTTTTAATTACGTTTTGCATCTTCCATATATGCTTCCTAACTCGTATAATGTTCTTTTGATCGAAAATTAAAACTAAGGAATTCACTTTGAAACTTTAGAATCCTAACTTAAATCCCCATAGCATTTAGGAAAGATACAATAAATGCAAATTGGTAATGTGTTTTAGGCTTTTAAGCCGCGGCTCCAGTAAATCTACTATCAAGTAAATAGTCAATTTGATCCTGATATGTGTGTGGCATGTCACTATAGTCGCTGAATGTATCAAAGTTTAAAAAACAACCTTAAACGTGTCTTTTAAGTTTCAAGGACCCAAAGTGACTAACAAAAGACACATTAATGTATATTTTGTGATTTTGATACATTCAGGGACTATTGTGACATCGTCTCACATTTAAGGATTAAAATGATTGTTTAATCAAAATGTATCTCAATCAATTGTTTTTTGTCAAATTCAACTCAAACCAGCATGGCAAAGACAAATCACCATACTAGCCTACACTTACAAAAAGCTTTATGTCACTTGTCTCGGCATCATTGTTTTAGGCTTTTAGCATGCTTAGCATGTGATGATTGTTATTTTATTTTTCTGCTTTCACTACTGTATAACATTACACAAATCAGTGTGTGGTTGTAACTTGTATGATGTCAATTATACCTGAATTGATCAAATGGACCCCGCATGCCTTAAAGCTTTTTGACAGCTTTCGTGCCGTAGCTGACTTGTTTTTCATTCCTCATTTTGGTTGAAAAATGAAAACAGATAATTGCCGGCGACCCTGAGAGTGTCACCGAGACATGGATGAGCAATGTTTATAGTTTCGGCATGGTAATTTGGGAGATGGTATCCGGTGAAGCAGCCTATACTGCATATTCACCTGTGCAGGCAGCAGTAGGCATTGCAGCTTGTGGCCTTAGACCTGAGATCCCAAAGGACTGTCCACAAATTCTAAAATCTCTAATGACAAAATGCTGGAACAACACCCCTTCAAAACGCCCCGAATTCTCCGAAATATTAGCTATACTGCTGCGACACAACAACAACAAGTAAACTTCTGAAGCTCATTGTGGAATCTAATCTGTTGATAGTAATTGAAGGAAGTTTCATACACAATCATGAATGAATTATGTATGCTTTTGTAACTGTAATGAAGATGTAAAAAAGTTTCATTTCATAAATTTGGACAATATCTGTACCTTTTCTCCTTTGCCATCATGAATCTACTATTTTTATGTTTTGTGATGGTAACTTTTAATGGTGGAAATATTTAAATAGTGTCACATTGTTCTGTTGTGACTTGTGAATATTGAGTAATATCTAAATTATGAAAACTTAGGATAATTTTGTTAGGAATGTTAATAAAAAACAAAAACTAGGGACTTACTTTATAGGTTACAAGGTTTTTCTTTTGTTTGTTTAGTGCGTATACTAAGGGTCCCCATTTGAAAATATGTTTCTTTTAGATGTGAAAATGTCAAGGTCATTGTCTCACTTTTTCCTGATATATCTAACTTTTTCATATTTTATGGAAGAAATCAAGGTAACACTTTTTTCTCTTTTTGTGCCGTGCCAGGAGAATTTCACGCATGTACTAGTATGTATGATTTTCCATTCTCACATTGAGGACCTTTGATATCTTGTGATGTATGCCATGCACTCAACTTGGGCATGATTCATGTGTCACATATGTTTGGAATACTAGACTGGTGTCCATTGTCTAGTCAGCGTATATATTTCAACGTCACACACTAAATATAAAAAAAATATTGTGTGGAGGAATAGTAGTAAGTCCCAATAATTTGATGTGTGGAGGAAAAGCAACTAAACCACAATGAAGCAATAATAATCATGAACGATAAACTATCTAAAGAAAGAAGAATATACAATATTTGTTTATCCAATTCGGTGCGATAATGACCTACATCCGAGGAAAAAGAGCAACTCTCTATTCCACTAATCAATGAGTTTCATTGCACAAAAATTCACAAAGAAACTACAATAATTAACCTTCAATCACATTTCTACCATTTTCTCGAATTTCATCCATTGACCAAGAAATTCAATGATTTCACTCCCCAATGTCTTTCTCAATCTTAAAATCTCCCATAAACACTCAACTTTTAACCTCAAGATTGCCTTCCTTTTTTACCCCACCTTTTCTACTTGTCTTAGACTTTAGGACACAACATTGTGTATTAGACTTTAGGGCACAACCTTGGGGATTACACGATTTGCCAAGAAGATTGATTATTTTATCTTGCACTTCAAGAAATATCCTTGTGGTTAACAATTGACATTTTTTTGGTTAACGAAATAGTAAAACTGATTATCGAGATAAATGTTAAAAATATTGGGTAACAACATACATTTTTGTGATTAATGACACAACTTAGTTTGTGTTGAAAAAATATTCTCAAGTTATTCATAGTTGACCAACTCTATTTACGACTAATTCTCAATTTGATCCCTTAGTTTATAGTGAAATGCATTGAATTCATCCAATTTCTATCCCCCTCCCAAAAAAAAAAAAAAATCCATTATCAAGCCTCAAAATACTGCGGTAAGATGAGAATAATATACTAAATGAAAGAAATTGTTTAAAGAAACATTTTCTTGAATTTCATTGAAAGACAATTTGCTCAACATTATTGAGCCCAATTCATATAATCAAGTCAAGCAAATAAGTACATGAATGTAAGAGAAATAAAGTATTGCAGTGAAGGGAATGTATTGGAAGTGAATGAAAGCAGTATATTTTCTACAAAAAAATGAAGTGAACGTAAGAGCAACTCAATATTTGTTTCATTTCAAATCATAGGCAATATATTTTGTTGGTTATATAAAAATACAATTTTTGTCAACGAAAACTTATGAATTAACACACGATTGTTTATTTCCATAAGCTATTTTCATAAGCTCAAAGATAAGTTAAATCCAAACGGAACCTAGCTTAGACAAAATCATGGCAACAATTAAAAAAGTGACAAGCCATAGATTACTAAGTCAATAAAAAAATAGCAGCAGGTTTAAAGGAAGAGTAAAAACAAGCAAAGACAATAAATAATAGCACGAGGGATAAGGAAGGGCCAATAAGGCAATAACATGCAAAGACAATAATACCCAAAGATTGAAACTGTTATTGAATTCATATTTGAAGTATCTGAAATACTCAACAGTCAACAATGTTGAGTCTGTGTATCCATTATGAATATGGAGCATGAGTCAAACATGCTGTCTTTCAGCCTAAATCTAAAGATGAAATCAACCAACCTAACGGAAATAAACGGATACTAGAGGGATATCAACATCATTATCTTCCTCATCCTCACATGCCACAACCACGTCCATATGACGACGATATTCAGGAATCTCCAACTTAGCTACTTCCCGTCCCAGATCTACTATTTTTCTGTCCATTCGCTCTTTATGCCTAGAGAACATGGTATTAAAGAGCAGAACATTTCCGCATGAAATACTGTAAGCTGTCAAGCCTTTATCCTTCAGCCACTTAATAAGTTCCCTGAGGGTGGGATTGTTTCCCAGAGTCCATCTGTCCCAAACTGTCCAACTAGTCTCTTTATGTTTGATAACCTTCGGTGGGACTGGCTCCGCCATTGAAAAGAGAGGCAATGCTAAGTTTGCAAATGTGTTTCTATAGTCTTCGACTTTGTGCCCTCCATCCAAGACTTTGTACAGCTCCAAGCAGACAAGACCAGTGGCCATGGCAGTTGAGGTGGCAATTGCAGGAATAATCCGCCCAGCAATAAACTTGGCTTTAAGCTTGTCAACCTCAGGAATGCTGTAATTCCGAGCCCTCATGTTGGCAAGCCCAGCAATCACATCCATATGGTAGTTTGTATCATCATCCTGCAGTTTTTTAAACAGAAAATCAATTTCTTATGTTATGACAACTAATAACAGAAAGTGCATTCAAATACAGAATGTGAGGTTAATAAACTCAAGTTATGATCCAATTTCAAGCTAATGCAAAATCATACCCACCAATCTAGAATTTATGTAACTACATTCTACGACATATGACCATAAATGACAAGAATTCAAACATTTTACTAGAGAGAAGCTAAGGAAAAACAAACCTTCTCAAACTGAATTGGTTTCATCCTGAATGTAGGGGTCAAATTTGCCCGGCACCTCTCTAACTTGATTATTAGATCATTAATAACATCGGCATCGTCTACAGATGCAGTGGAGAGACTAGTGGCCTTCTCGTCTGTCACTACTTTCACACCTTCCTTAGGCTGAAAGTCAGGTACAATCACCCTATCAACTGCATCAGCCACCTTCCTAGGGTTCTTAACCCAGTCAGGAATTGGGATACCAAAAGACTCTGAGCGTAAAATAGCAGCAGAAATCACAAAATTTAGATGCCCCGGATCAGAGGTCGAAAACTGCAATGGGCGAGGAAACCTTTTTGGTGCAGACCAGAAAGGAGCTCCAGTACTAGTTGCAGCATCTTCAGGAAAAGTAAAGGTCAACTGCTTCACCCGATTATCAAAATAATCTTCAAACCTGTAGGAAAAAATAGTTATAAATGAGTTGAAAAATTATATAAAAAAAAAGAGTTGAAAAATTAATATGGTCCCACAACAATACTAAAAGAGAACACAAAGCACATACTTCAGTCGAGCCCAAGTAATACAATCTTCAAAAGTGTCACACTTATCCCTGTCCAGACAATCAAGAACACGCTCCAAATTATCCCTTGCTTGAGCATCTCCGGCATTCCTCATTGCATTAGTATATTCACTTGGGTTGGACAAATACGTATTCACTTCAGCTGGAGTTTTCTCAAGCAAACCATCAAACTCCGATCGGGCCCATGTCAAGCAATGATCAATATTGTGTGGAAATGAGTGCACAGTGCACATCGGTGCCTGTTTCTCAGGAGGATCTCTTGATGCACCATAATTTTCTGTGAGATGGGGAATGACCATCTGGGTATTGCATTTAGCTCCAAGAGTCCCAGATTCAAGAAGAGGCTTTTGGAAATACAGGCATCTCTGATCAACATACAGTCTTGCATTCACATTGTCCAGCGCATTTATCACAACACTCAAGTTTTCCCAGAAGGTATCATGAAACACATTTTCAGTTTCAGGGCTGACACGGTTTTGTAGAGCTTCAATATTAAAACTAGGATTTATAGATGCAGCAGCTGAAGCAGCAACAGTGGACTTAGCCTGTCCAATATTCCAATCACGGAAGAGAAACTGTCTGCTTAGATTGCTTTTCTCTATCACATCATCATCAGTAATTGTCAGCTTCCCCTGACTTCCACAAGCAACTCCCATAAGTGCAAGGTTTTTTAAAAATTCACATCCCAAGGCACCAGATCCAACAACAAACACTTGAGAATCCTCTAACTTCTTTTGTAACTTCCGTCCAAAAACTGAAATTTGTGCATCATAACGACTATTTACTGGTCTGAAATCATCTGGGTCCAGCGGTTCTGAAGGAAGTGATTCCACTGAATCAAAATAGAAAAACTGCATAGGAACAACAGTTTAAACATAAGTATTTTAAAAGAGCAGAGAACATGATGAAACAGTTAAAAATATACTTACTTGAAAAAGTGGATGAAATTTCCCAGAGCATGCTTTGACAACCTCTTGTCCAACAATTCCACCAAACATGGCAGCCATAGGATTTAGTACAGCCTTAGCACCAAAGGCAAATTGGCGCAAAAGTTTTGGATTTATATCATCTAGTTTATCATCACCTGAGCTGTCGTTCATATCACTGGCAATGGCTATAAGCTTCTGTGCATCATCCTCTACTCCAGGAACAGGGAAGCGGCCTAACTCAGAGATGAACTTATCCAAAGCCTGGAATGCTAAATGAAGGAGAGGTGGGCGATCAAACTTGGCAAAATCACTCAGAAGAAAATCACCTGGATCACTAAGTGCCTCCTTCAGTGGCTTAAAGTTCAATACCTTTTGTTGTTTGACTTGTGTGACAATACCTCCTTTTTCATAGCTACCATAATTTGTCGTGTCTTCTTCAAGGGTAAATGAATAAGCTCTAGCATTTTTAATCTTCCTTGGCTTTCCATCATTTAATTCCTTCATGCCATGGACTTCAGAGAATACAACAAGATCTCCATCCTGAAACTCAAGCCTCTCATCATCAACACAGGATACTAGAGCAGGATTGTCATTGCTGATAGATGCAATTATGCCAGAATGGGCTTCCTCTCCATCAACATCAAAAACAGTAAACTCAGGCCCAAAATCACAGAACACAGAACCAAAAAGGCCTCTAACTTCGGTTTTAATAAAAGCAATAGGAGGTTGATGGCTGTGACAGTAATCATTGAACTCGATGGCTTTCTCAAGACTAATATCAGTAAAAACAACAGCCTACAAAAAGAGCAAAAAAAAAAAATTGTAAATAACACAAGCATTATACACTACTTATGAAAGCACAAAGAGTTCAGAAAAAACATCACAAAAAATTACAACATTATACTACCAACATTCAGTCTTAGGTTATATACTTGTGTTTACTTCAGAATTATGCAAATCATCACAGCAGAACTTTATGGAAAGGAGCAAGAGCAACAAATCAATATGCAGAAAGGACTACTTATCAGTAGTTTATATGCTAGGGGGAACTAGAAATATTTACCAACAAATTTTCTAAATATCAACTGCTACTAGCCTACTAGAAGTGACATAACATTTTCAGCAGCTACATTGCCCTTTCAAAAACCACGGATAAATTAACATATTCAGAAATAACAAGCAAACAGACAAACATATATGTCAGTGTGTGTATGTGTGAAGAGTAGAAAGCAGGAGAGATACTTGGAAATCAGCAAGTTGCTCCTTTGTCAGCTCAGATGTTAAGCTTTGCACAACTACTGCATTGTTCAGCTCCTGCAACTTAGCAACAGAAGCCAATGCTCTGTTTTTCCCAACATCATTCTCCGAAAACACAAAATTGCTAGACATATCCCATAGCTCAACAGTCCCCACATCATGCAAGGTCACAGATTTGACACCAGCAAGGATGAGATTCTTCGCTGCAGGTAGTTAACTTTATTAGAATACAAAAGATCAAATATTTGAGGACTAACAATATTTGAAATATCACAACCATAAAAAGAATCATTCCACTTTCATTATGTATTATAAAATCTTAAATTAGTCCGAACAAGATAAATAAATGCAGCATAAATGGCCTGTGTTAACAATGTAAAGATTGAAGCAATGCATGGAAGTACAATGGCAAATTAATGGCCTACGTTAAAAAAGTAAATATTATAAAACTGAATTTGAAGATCAGATAATCATTGTCCATTGAAATCTCTCACCATAAACAATAAACTACAAAAATATGTACAGTGATATCCCCTCTATTGAAATCTCTCACCATAAACAATAAACTACGAGAATATGTACAGTGATATCCCTATCACTGCCTCCATTTTCCAGATGGCAGTGAAAACTAATAACCAAATCACAAAACTTACAAGCACCAATCTCATTATCTAAAAAGCAGAGAGGTTTAATCTTCGGGAAATGTAGCAGAAATAACCATTGGCAATTTTACCAAGAACCATTATAAATCATAAGTTTAACAAAACACACAAACCAAAACTATATATATGCATCAACAAACTAACCTAAAATCTAATTAAGAAAAAACAATAACAATGTGAAAAGCAATAAAAAAATTCAAGATCAAAGACTATATACCAAAAGTAATGACCAAGACCACCGAATTTACTAGCACTAGTGACATAATCTAAGAACTTAAATTTCCCTTATTAACCAACTTTTCTCAGAAACCTGCTTAGACAAAGTTAAAAATAAAACATATAGTTCTAAGGTATAGCAAATATTCCACAAAAATCAAATGGCAGACATGCCTATTCATAAGGACAAGTATTTAGGGTGACATGGTATGTATTTAATATTTATGGGTATCATAGGCATAAATAGTGCTGGATAGCTATTGGCCCAACAGAAGCTAGAGAGAAAAACAATGACAACCATGGATCAGATACCGTATGGAGAACAGAGAGACAATGATCAAATAGTGAAAGAAAATAATAGAGTAAATGAAAAGCTAAAAGAGATGAATGATGCAAATATACAATGGTTTAAAATGCAAAGGGCAGTGAGTACTCCATTGTATATTATCTTTAACAGATTCTTAGCAATTATTTTAACACATCAAACAGTAACTGAACTCTGATACAACTAAATCCAAACAGGCTTAGCATATGTCTGGTTGCACTTTTACTTTTCCATTGTCGTGTCCCCTTACATTTTTACCATGGAAATGGTAGAGTTTACTAGACACATGATGTGACTGTGAAAAACAAACTTCCCAAACATATGCTTAGCTAGCTTATTATACTATTTTTACTATTGTTATAAAGACTAAACAACACTCACCTAAGCAGCACTGTGTGCATTCCACAGTGACCATCAAGAACCATTACAAACCATATGGCACACAAAAATCACAAACAACAAATATATCCAGCATCAAGAAACTAATACATTCATTCAAGAATAAATGATAACAACATGAAAATCAAAAACTATGTACCGATCTCAACGCCGAGACCCTGCATCCCAGACACAAGAACACTAGCTCCAAAAAGCCTCCGCATGGTCTCTCTACCATAGACAGCCAGCTGCCGGCTATGCAAATCTTCATCAATCTCTTGCGGATTGTTATCTCCCACAGCCATTATGTGATCAACCTCTTTCCCGCTACTATTATTGTTGTTATTACTGCCACTCAAACTCCGGTCGCTGTTAACGGCCGAATCGGCAGCTCCAAATGCCACAATCAGATTCTTCTTGTTCGGTAAACTACTATTCCCCGTCTCTTCTTCCACAACCACTCCTTCACACTGTCGCTTTCTAGGAAGCATAAAGATCAACTAAAAAACAACACGATCGCGAATATTAGTAAATAAATATTAACCAAACAAAATGAGTAACAAAAACCCTAACCCTAGATTCCATAACAAATTACGATTCGAGTAAATAAAAGTAAAAGATGAAGAAGAGAATGAGGAAGATCGAAGAAATGAAGAAACGTACCGATCGGAACTTCGAGAAGAAGTAAGGAAAACGAAGAAATGGAATCGGAGAGAGAAAACGAAAACGGTTATAGTTCTTCTTGTTCTTGGTTTTGTGGGTTTTTGTGATTATATTTCTCTAAAATGAAGTGTTACGGTATTTATACTGAATTAGAAAATCGAAAATGAGAAATTAGAAAGGAAAAGAAATTTTGGTTAAGAATTGAGGGGTATTTATGGATTTTTGGAATGTAACTATTCTAGGGTTTGGGAATGGGAATCTAGTCTAGTGATAGTGCTACTTCCATTTTTTCGCTTTGGTCCTCTCAGAGAGAGAAGAGAGGAAGCAACGGAAAGGACATGTTTGCTGTGATGATGTGGTAATAGTGTCAAGGGTGTCATACGTCGTCGTTTTGTGTTGGATTTGTATGTGAAAACGACGTCGTTTTATGGTTGTTCACGTAAATCGTAGTTCAAGTTTGAATAGTTTTGTATCCAGGTGTGAGATAGATCTAACGATAGAACAAACTAGAAGGAATGATTTTTGACGCAAACTAGAAGGAATGATAGAATAAGTAATCCTATCAATTTACATAATTTATCTGAGTTTGGGTTTGCTCCATTTACTACTCATCCATTTGTTGTCCATTTATGAGAGAGATAGACACAAGTGAAGATTAATGGACCCCATTAAAAGTGGGTCCCACCAATTAGTAGATCCCACTAATCTTCACTTGTGTCTATCTCTTTCATAAATGGACAACAAATGGATAAATAGTAAATGGAGCAAACCCAAATTCAATTTATCTTCATGTTTTTTTACCATACTTTCTTAATAATATATAAATATAAATATAAGATCTTGTTTGATTTGTTTTGATGAGTATTTTTAAAATATCCATTTTTTATAATTTTAACTAATAGAAAATTAAAAATATTAGTGATCAAAATTGTGCGTTGGCATACGTGCAGTAATAAACTAGTTCTTTTATTTTGGGACATACATTTTTGTGGCAACATGAAACTATAAAATTATGAAGACCAATAACCAAAGGAAAATGCTATTTAGCAAGAATTTTTTTATGCAAGAAAGAGAAGAATAAATCCTCACCCTTAATTACATCCATAACCACCCATGTTTTCCACTAAAAAAAGAAGATTAAATGACATCATCCTTTAAGATTTTGCCATGTGTTAATTCTTGCATTTCTTGTGTAAAAATTTCATGCTAAATAGCAATGCTCATAACCAAAACCATTTTACCACGATGCAAGCAAAACTATAACTATATCAATAATGATATAATAATTTTAGCATTATTACATGTTATACAAGTTGGAAATGTGTTTGATTGAGATCTATAATTCAACGAATTTTGACATTGTATTTGTTCTCGAGAAAAATGTTTCGAATAATCATCGGAAGAGAACATTGTATATATCGCTGGATTTAAAAGATATTACAATAAGAGAGATAGAAGAAACTTCCATAAAAATCTGCCACAAGAGGCAAAAAATTAAGTAACTATGATCAATAATTTCTATTTAGTTTTTATCAGCACCTTCATCAAAATCTCTAGAAACTCCAACTCGGAATTCTATTTGTTTCTGATGCTTTGAGCGACGGCGTTCATCAAAATCGTTCCAACCTTCAAACTGAAAGAAACCAACAGATATTTCGCTGTTATGTAACTGTTGTATTCGATCATTCTGATGCATTACATGCACATGCGTTTATGAACTGATATAACTGATCTGATAAAGACTTGCGATGAAATGCAATACTTCTAGTTTTGAAAGACAATACAAAAACAATAGCGCAAACCTGACGAAGTAGATCAATTGTTATTTCCGTATTATGGAGATCCAAAGTTGAAAGCTGCAAGCAAGTCTTGAATAGTTTAGATGGCAGAGATTTCATCCCATTGTTACTAAGATGCAAAGCCTGCAGTGTTCAGAAATGTGGAGTAAAATGCAAGTTAGTATTTTTGGTACATAACACATCCATTTTAAGAGCATGAGATGACCAATTGACCATGTAGTGAAGATTGATACATGATACATATATGTATAATAGTTAAATACAGACTAATTTAAATTTTTTTTACTAAATATTTTACTTTGTTTTTCCCTATTATTGTGATTCAAATTTGTTGACCATTTTTGAAAGTGAATTTGTATGAGCAAGCAAGGGTGTAACCAACATTAATTTAATTTAAAATGCATTTTAACTTAGCTCATTAAAATATAAGAATGTGTTGCTAAAGAGAAGTTGACATAAAGGAATGGATTTTGTGTTGCTACATTTTTAAGTTTCTAAATGTGCGAGGCCATTTCATTATAGTCTCTAAATGTATCGGAAATGTAAAAAATTCCTTGAGTAGATCTTTCTGTTAGTAATTTCTTGGCCCCAAAGTAATTAAAGAGAAGACACATTTGAGAACCAAACTAACTAACAAAAGACACATTTGACAACCAATCTAACTCACAAAAGGTACATTTAGGGTATTTTTGTAACTTCGGTAAATTTAGTGACTACGGCAACAATGTTTGACACATTTAAAGATCAAAGTAACTATTTACTCTCAGAATTCTTTAAAACAAATCTTGGGTGGGAAAAGAAATCCACTGTCAATTGTCTTTCCTGATTAGGTGATAATAAGGAAACAAACTACCTTCAAATTGTTAAAATTACTGAATGTCTCTGGCAATTCTGACAGAAAATTTGATGAGAAATCAACCTGCTCCACGCAAAAAAAAACATTGATAAGCATTGCCTCGTCTAATAAAGAGATATTATCATTTCACTTATAATTTAATTTTCCAATGCAACTACACAGTTGCTTTTGAATAAGGAATGAAATCAAATGAGAAAGAAGATATATGACCAAAAACCATACCTCAACAAGAGAACGGCAGTTCCCTATAAATTCACAGATTTTACTCATCCTGATAACATTAGACACGTAAATCAATATGACATTTTTTGCCCAAATAAAAAAAAACACCATTTAGTGGTTTTCTTCATAAAATTCATGAGATAGAATGGTAGATGAATCTTGCATGAAGCCGTGCGTGAACTAATCTATTCAGCTAAAGTAAACTCATTAGTATTAGACATTAGATTAAAACTTGATGAAAATGATGAATGATGAAAATGATTAAACCTTGATGATTAAATATCCATACTTCAAGTACAAAGGTTTAAATGATACCTATTATTGTTGGCTTTCAAAACTTCTAACTGTGTCAAATTCCCTATTTCATCAGGAAGGCCACTCAATTGATTATTGGAGAGATGCAACTCTCTCAAAGAGCTTATAGATCCCAATGCAGATGGCAAAGTAGTTAAACTGCAGAAAACAGTTTGTCGCTTTGTGAGAATTAACCGGAAACCGGCACAAATTGTAAACAAAAATATGTAATTTATACTCACCTGTTCTGGTTCAATGCTAGTACTGTTAGGTGCTTTAGATTTGTCAGTCCTTCCCAGTTAATTGATTCATCCGATAAGTCGTTGGCATTAATAAATAGTTTCTAGAACATTTTGAAAGTAGCATACTGTGATTAAATGTTGCTTCCAATAAGAAAAATTGTACAGAAAAAAAAAACCATAAAAAATGAAAAAAGTTAAACTTACCTCAAGACGAGTAAGTTGTGAAATTTCAATAGGAATATTTCTAAGTATATTTCTGTCGCAAACTAGAACTCTTGCAGAAGATCCACAAATCCAAACTTCATCAGGTATGGCCTATTTAAATTAAAATTGCAAAGAAAAATGAGAGGATATATTATTTTTAAGGGTTTTATCTTTCCTCCTCCTCATTTGCTGTTTACTACTACACACCACATTATTGCAGCGCCTAAACCATGATTTCAAGTATCAAAACAAGGTTTTATGTATTTCGAAGATGTTGTGAAACACGTTTGTTAAAAATTATGCTATGCTGTAGTGCTACAACATGCTACATCCGCTATTTGACATAAGTTAATGAGATTTAACTAGACCTTTCTGATATATCTATATGAATTAGTCAATGCTGCTTAGCCACATTGTTAGAATCAAACAGCATTCATGCAAAGGTCTTCGGTTTGATTATTACCGAAGATCTTCACGTTGGTAGCTCACATGTAAGTACCACAATGCAAACTCTAATTGACACGAGTAAGATGTCCGTAAGTAAAATTTAATGCATTCCTCATCTCCCAATTTCAAGTTGACATCAAAATCTCAGTGTGACTAGTTGAATATATACTAAAAAGTAAAAACCATGGTGAGTTTATTACCTCCAAGTTGCATTCAGACAATGCTACAACCCCTGTTATTTTCCACCGTTCCGACCTGTTCTTTACCGGAATTTTCTTCATGTCACTACTAGAGGTTGAGTGGCTATCTTTCCTCGAGCTAGGAACAACCTGAGCTTTCTTCAAGACAGGACCATCCTGTACAAAACATATGAAATCTACAAACTGCAGTTTTCTGATTGCAAAAGAAACAAAAACAAACTCTACAAAGTTGCTTCTACAATTTTTTTCCCCTGAGAAGCTTATCACACATGTGTTATTATGTAACATTTCTAACTAGCCTAGGTCATTGTCTAAGTGAAAGGATCCTTATACATGCAATCAATTCCTAGCATGCTCTTTATCTCATAACAATAAAACCATACAGTTTGGCAGAGCATATGGAAATAACTAATGACATTACTATAACCTATTTTCAATTTATTTCCATAAACTCTTTAGAATAGCTTATGAAAATAACTTATAGTTTATAAGAAAACAATTCGAATTTTTTTTATATATATCTTTTGTTATAGAAATAGCTTATACATAAGCAATTACATGATAAACATGTATGCTATAAAGCATTTAATCAAGATATTATCGAAACATAGATATACTCTATGTGCACGGACACTTCAAACTAAACTAAAGGCATGTCCAAGTGTCTGATACTAACATGACACTGTCGCTTATGATTATTACATAGAATCACTTCAATTTTCTCAAATTATTACAGTGTTTATCATAACTGTGTCTTTGTTAGTGCCTTATGGCTATAATTCAACACAGTGATGAAATCACATACAACAATACATAGTTAACAGCCCATCATGCAAACACAACAAAAAAATGACACTTTTATCCTCAACAACAACAAAGAAGAGAATAAAAAAACAATACCCCTTGATATAAACCCTGAGAAGCCATAAGCATGACTTTAGACCCATTACTCAAATTGGAAGCTGCCAATGTAAGAGGGTCTTCCAAAACCTTACCTATTAGAAATTTCAATATTCAATTCATACATCAATGAATAAAGGGTTAGTGAAAAAGAGAGAAAGATTGAATTGAACCTTTGAAGATGAGTTTTTGACCCCTTGGAAGAACATTGGTGGCAGGTAGAAGAAGAGACTTGAGTTCTTTGATGGTTGATTGAGGTGAAATTGAGATGGGTATAGAAGAACCACTGAACTTCACGTTTATGGTTATCGTGGTGGTGGTATTCGAATTCGACTCGGTTGCTCCACCATCGTTTTCCATTTCACCGCTCTCTTTCTCTCTCTGGCCACGGTTTATACTAATTATGTCACTAAAAAGATTGTAGTTTCAATTATGGCAATATAATTTATAATAATCACAAATTCAACCCATGCATTTACTGCGCACAATATCCCAAGAGTCACCCTAGTGGCTAGCATCTACAAGAACCAAACTACCACCATGAATTCCTCTACAAATTTGAAAGCTCAGATTTTTTAAGGAAACTAAAATTTCGTTAGTTATAAAATAAGACATAAGGAAGGCTTGTTCTAAGGTCCATAAGGGCAATAGGTCCTTCACATGAAATACTAATCAGATATCATCAGATTAAATGTTATATTTACTATTTTTCTAATAAAAATTACTTTTTTAAAAAATCTTACTAAAACTATGTAAAAAAATGTAAATTTTTTAAAAAAGAAATAGTAAAAATAACAAGTAAATACCAAAAAACTAACAATTAAATAACTTTTTTTTCTAACTATTCAAAAAAAATTTAGAATATATAAAATGTTAATAAATTTAACTTATCCATTTTAATAATAGAATTTTTAACTTTTTATCGATCTGACCGTTTAATATCACATGATTAGATTGACAAACCACAATAAAATATTTTAATAAAATGTTTGTTCAAAAAATATTTTAAGAAAAGGCATAAATGATCTTTTGGTCCCTGTATGTTCGCGAATTTTTGATTTTAGTCCTTGTAACTTTTTTTGTTGCAAATAATTCCCTAAAAGTATAAAATGTGTTGGCTTTAGTCCCTAAAGTCAAAATCCGCAGGAAAATTTAAAGAAAAATCTGCACAAAAACTGCATATTTTCCTGCGAATTTTGACTTTAAGAACTAAAACCATAAAATTTTGTATATTTAGCGACTTATTTGCAAAAAAAAGCTACAGCAACTAAAAGTCTAAAACCAAAAATTCACCAACATACATGAACGAAAATAATATTTAAGCCAAATACACCTGATTTATGTTTAGCAAAATTTATATAGTTAGATTTTTTATTATAAAGATGAATATATTAAATTTATTAACTTTTTTATATTTTTTAGATTAAAAAAAATTGAATAGTTAGAATATATATATATATATTAAAAGTTATTTAAATTCCAGTCAAATTCGGTTCTTTTGGTCAGAGTAAGGGACTCAAACTAGCTTGCCAACAATACAGTTATTACAATCAGTCTATGCATTCGGAGTTCGATCGTAAAAGTTTTGATTCTCAATCGTTTGTCAGTCCAGTTAGGTGATACTGAACGGTCGGATTGATGAAATTCGAATTCCTCAGTCAAATTCGATTGTTTTAGTCAAAGAAGGGGACTCTTTCATAGAAACTAGGTTACCGATGACACAGTTATTGTGATGGGCATATGCATTCGTAGTCCGATTGTAAAAATTATGATTCCAAATCGTCTGCGAGTTCAATTAGGTGATATTGAATGGTCGGATTGATAAAATTCAAATTCTTTAGTCAAAGTCGGTATTTTTAGTCAAAGTATGAGACTCTTTCTTAGAAACCAGGTTTCCAATGACACAGTTATTACGATCGGTCTATGCATTCGGAGTCCGATCGTAAAAATTATGATTCTTAATCGTTTGTTAGTCCAATTAGATAATATTGAACTGACGGATTGATAAAATTCAAATTCTTCTTTCAAATTCGATAGTTTTGGTCAAAGTACGAGACACTTACATAGAAACTAGGTTGCCGATGACATGGTTATTGCGATCGGCATATGCATTCGGAGTCTGATCGTAAAGATTCTTATTCCAAATCGTCTGCCAGTCCAATTAGGTGATATTGAACAGTCAGATTGATAAAACTCGAATTCCTCAATCAATGTCGGTATTATTGGTCAAAGTAAGAGACTATTTCT
This sequence comes from Trifolium repens, assembly GCA_030408175.1. Lineage (NCBI taxonomy): Eukaryota > Viridiplantae > Streptophyta > Magnoliopsida > Fabales > Fabaceae > Trifolium > Trifolium repens. The sequence continues at coordinate 2,220,472 of CP125840.1, forward strand.
TAGAAACTAGGTTTCTAATGACACAATTATTAAGATCGGCCTAGGCATTCAGGGTTCGATTGTAAAAATTCCGATTCTCAATTGTTTGTCAGTCCAATTAGGTGATATTGAACGGCCATATTGATAAAATTCTAACTCCTCAATCAAATTCGATAGTTTTGGTCAAAGTAAGGGACTCTTTCATATAAATTAGGTTGCCGATGACACAGTTATTACAATCGGCATATGTGTTCGGAGTCTTATTGTAAAAATTCTGATTCCAAATCGACTGTTAGTCCAATTAGTTGATACTGAACGGTTGGATTGATAAATTTCGAATTCCTCAGTCAATGCCGATATTTTTAATCAAAGTATGAGACTATTTGTTAGAAACTAGGTTGTCGATGGCACAATTATTACGATCGGCATATTCATTTGAAATTTGATCGTAAAAATTCTGATTCCATATCGTCTGTCGGTTCAATTAGGTGATATTGCTCAGTCAGATTGATAAAATTCGAATTCTTCAGTCAACGCCGATATTTTTGGTCAAAGTTGGAGAGTGGAGACTCTTTCTTTGAAACAATGTTGTTGATGACACAACTATTGCGATCAGCATATGAATTCGGACTCCGATCGTAAAAATTCTAATTTCAAATCATCTGTCAGTCCAATTAGACGATATTGAATGGTGGGATTGATAAAATACGAAGAATAACCTACAGAATCGAGGAAACACAATAAAGCAAAGCAAAGAATACAAAAAAACTAGATATTAAACTCGAAACTCAACTCAAAAGTATACGTATTTATACAAATATTAATGTAAATATTAATCTAGAATTTAATAATAATGACTATAAGGAGTTTGACACACATTAGTTCAAGTATTAGTGTAAATATTAGTTTATAGTCTATTATTAATGATTTCAAGCCACTCAGTATATATACGTAAAATATTATTTTAAGTTATACAATTTAATTTTATAATAATGAACTTTGACTTTATTTATAAAAAAATAACATATAACTAATTGAATATATAATATTGAATTGATTTTTTTTTTGAACTTATGCAAAATAACTTAAATAAATACATTTGTATGTATTATTCATAAGTTTGTCAAGATAGTTTATGAAAAAAAAAAAGGCTTATGAAGATACAACTGTTTAGGTAGTTAAATAAGCGCTTATAGCTTTTAGTTTATAAGCTAAAAGTTATGTTTGGTAACAATTTTTAAAGAAGAGTTTATAGCTTATTTTTTAAACACTGTTTCAAGTAGCTTATATGCTTATAGCTTATAGTTTATCATCTTTTCTTCCAATTTTATCTCTATTATCTTACTCAATTGAAAAAAATTAAATATTATTTAAATATATTTTTTTATGTCTCTTCATACTTATAAGCTAGTTCAACCACTAATTTTACCAAACTCTACAAATTCAGTCAGCTAGCTTATTCGCTATTAGTTAAAAACTAATTAGCTATCCATTATAAGTTCATCCGATATAAGCTAACTTATAAGTTATCTGCTATTTTTTACTAAACAGAATATTTATTAGTGAGAATTTATGAATCAACATAAAATCTTATTTATTTGCACAAATTATTTTTTCATAAGCTAATCCAAATGACCTCTTATTTTATCAAAATCAACTGTAGTAAAAATAAATTTATGTTCGTGAACTTATAAGTTACTGCTTATACGTTATAAATTGTAAGCTCAAATTCGAAATTGTCAAAGAGAGTCAAATTTAGATTTTATTAGTTCTAAACACAATAAGAAAATTAATCATTTATTTTAATATATTTTAAATACATATAGAATAGGAAAGAGGTGTATGAGTGTGGATTATTATAATTACTAAGTTACAGTTTATTATTATTATTATTATTATTATTATTATTATTATTATTATTATTTTTCTTTCAAAGAATAAACATGGCGGCATTATTATTAAGTGAAAATGGAGCTTTGCAAGACAGTAATGATGGACGGAACACTTAATTGAATAGGAAATGGTAAAAGTTGCAATTAATGCATTTGGGTTGAATATGCAATTATATATAATAACATGTACTAATCTATCAATAATAGAGGGCTCAAATTTATAGACGGATTGATATTCTCCATTTGACAACTAGGATGGGTAGTAGGATGGGCAGCGATACCAATGGGTAAATAAGAATTTGCCTTCTCATTAACATTGAAAAAAAGTTGAAACTTGAAACAACTATCTATTTATACTACAAGTACATTTCAAAATAAGTAAGAAATGGAGTATTGGATATAAAAAAAAAAAAATAATAATAATATTGAGTTCGAGTGGTAATTAATCGTGTTAAGATCAATCGTAGTCGATATTTGAATACCCAACAATATTAATGTGACTGTTATCGGTAAAAACAAGTCTCTTTTTAAATTCTTTTGATGTACTTAAGAATTCAAGCAACTGCATTCCAACGACCGTAATAAGACGAGTTAAGGACTTGACTTACAACGTTAATTGAGAAACATATATGTCTAGTCAAATTATGGTGAGATAATTCAATTTTCCACTTCTCTTCAATATCTACTAGGATTAGAATATATGGCACCCCTTGGTTAGGAAGCAACTTAATATTAGGATCCATAAGAGTGTCGACTAATTTACAATCTATATAAGATCTATTTTCTCCAAAATATCAAGGTTGTATTTTTTTTAGAGATAGCAATGCCTAAGTTTGATTGCGCCACCTCTGAAAATATATCAAAGTGTGACTTTAATATATCAACATGTCCATCAAGTCCCACTTTAACATTGAACACCCATTTGCAACCAACAACAGATTTTGTAGGAGGAGGTGGACAAGCTCCCAAGTATGGTTAGATTCTAAAACTATCATTTTATCAATCATGGCTCGTTTCCAACTCACTTGTATAGTTGCTCTTAAGCCCAACGTAGATGATCCCCCTGTTGTCCCCTCGTAACCCGTCAGTGGTATCAGAGTCGATGGTTCGACGAAAGGTTCGACCGTTTCCTTGTATCGAAAGTCTTCCTAACAATGGTGGTCAGGCGGCGAGTCCCGTTGAGCAGTGGCAACGGCGCGCGGTGCAAGTATATAGAAGAAGAAAACTTCCGCGTGAGGGGGAGCATTAAGAATTAAATGACTCACACTTGAGAGGGTGATTGTTGGTGAAACGTCTCACATTGCTTAGAAAAGTGGAGGTTGAACATTTTATAAGTGAGATGATCCATAAATCTAATGCCTTAAGGTTTTGGGTAAAAATGTGATGTACAACTGATCACTTATAAAGTTGTTCTTAAGCCCAATATAAATGATCCTCGGTTGCCCCAAGTTACCCAACAAAAAATGGTGATTCAACTTCTTTTTTAAAGCTAATCAAATTGGATTTGTGAGCATTTTGTTGTTGATATAGACATATAGTAGAACTTTAGATAATTTATGGCATACAGGTACATCCAAAGGATATAGGTTTATGTTTGATAGGTGTAAAATAATATTCATATAAACAAGAATTGGTGTAAAATAATATTCAACCTAATACATATCATGCAAAATTAAATGGCTGAATTGGTGTTTAAATAAAATATTTTTAAAACTTTCTGACCAATAATACTAGGTGTGTGATACATAATACTTTTTTTTAATAACTATAGTTGTTAGTGTTAGTTTTTCCACCTCGTCAAAGACATTTATTCCTTAACTCCTTTCACTTTCTCTTTGTCAACTAGATTTTGATGTTTGAATATTGAAACAATGTATCTGCTCTGATTTATCAAGGTTGCTTAAAATTGTTAAATAGATTAAACTCTCCAACTAGCTAGAGCACTTCCACTAATCAAACTTGCATTTTTCATAACCTGTGCATGAAACAAAACAAATTGAAACATGTTCATAATTCTATCAAACTCAAAAAAATATCTTTATATTAAAATTAAATACATGTTACACACATATATTTATCACTATATCTTAATCATGCCTTTATATGGAGGCAAATAAAAAAACAATATTTTTTGTACCAAAAAAATAAAACATATTTTAACTTGTATTTATAAGTTATAACAATGATATGAAATAATAAAATGCTTACTTGGATCGGTGAGAACAATGAGAGCAGAGTTACCAAAAAACACATTACAGAAGAATTCATCTTTTCCATGATATGCATAAAACATATTCATGACATAGGAGGCATGATTGTATAATGTGTTTGGTTCATAACAATCTCCACCTTTTTCAATCATTATGCAACTATGGGTAGTGCAAGCATGCATAAGGTTGTAATTCAACTCTTCTAGACTTGATGAAGGTTTTGCTATACACCAACTATTTGGATTAATGTTTCTAATACCAAATTTTAAATTCCACCCTACACAATCAAAATCAGTCAAATCCTAACAAATTATAAATATGATTGAAATTTGCAACATTACCCTCTACATGTGACCTTAGGTTAATTAAGGTTATGTATAATATCCAAATTAATGAACTTTTGCCAAGAACAATAATTGAATTAATTACCTCCTGCGGTATTGAACATAACAAAGAAAAATATGAGAATTGAGCCAATTGAATATTTTGTCATTATCATGTTGAGGTAGTTTGGAAATTTTAGAAAACTAAATGTTGATTTTTATTCACTTCTTTACTCTAACTTAGTTTTTTTTTTTTTTTTGACAAAGACTCTAACTTAGTGTTGATCAGTGTGAAAGGGCAATATATATATAATATAACCAAGTTAGAAATTGTAGATATTTTTTCCTGGATCAATCTAATTAAGAATGCTCAAGTTAGAAATCGAACTCAAGACCTTGTTTAAATTAGAAGAAATCCGCGTCATCTCATATAAGCGTTCTTGGATAACAATGTTTGAATTTATGATATATGGTGAAATAAAATAAATAAATATGCTAGTTTTAAATTGTAAACAATTGCAAAAAAAAAATCTTTCAATTTAATTTTTTTTTGTGCGATCTCTTTCATTTTATTCCACTATATTTTACCGTCAATTTAAATATACAATACCTCTTGACAAAAAAAATACAATACCCTTTGGGCAATTTTTGTAATCTTAACATTTTTGTTTAATAATAATAATTATTAAGTGACTAAAAACTTAAATATTTTATATTATATTAGTATTTCGTTTTCACCGATTGAAACTTCTAAATCCGTCTTACTAAGAAAATAAAAGTATTCAAAAATAGTTATGCAATAATTTAATGAAGTTATACTTAATATTTTAGGTATATCTATTGCATTTTTGCGCGTTCGTTCTGCGGGTTCGAGTTTGAGTGGAAAAACTCAAATCCAACAATTATGAGTGTGAGTTTTGTTTTGTCAGCTGAATAACCTTTAGGTTTAGGTTCGGATTCAGATGATAATTTCATGTGCGAATTTTCATAGGGTAAAACTTGCATTCGACCTTACCCACTCTCATCCGTGCTCTTGCCCCTGTCTGTGATTACTACTGTGAGACAGATTTTCTCAAGCTTGTGAATTTTTATATCTGGCCAGTGGCCACACTGGCAGGCAGTGTAGTGTGAGTGTGAAATCCTTTATTTAAATGTCAAATATTTCTAAAAGGGTACCTAAGATGTCAGAACAACTATTTTATTTGGTCAAGGGTTGCAATGCCTGCCAATGTAATGAAATGATGCCCCCAAATCAAGAAAAACTCAATATTGGTTCACATGACATGGCATCATATATGAGAAGATAATAATGGAAAATATTAAATTAAGTACTACTATTTTAGTTTTTGAAAGTGTAACTTGTTTTTATTGATTCATGTATATATCAAATTATTATATTATCTTTTTTGTTAGTAATTTTATTGATAGAATTGACTAATAAAATATACATTTAAAGATCAAATTAACTATTTAAACATAAATTTTAAAATTAAAATAACTAATAAAAAAATACTTTTTTTTTGAAGAGGCTAAAATGAAATATATATATATAAAAGGAAAAGCAGTCTCTTCAGCACAAGGCGTACCAAGGAGCACTACAAGAGTTTACAAAAGAGTCCCAATAAGTAACACAATAAAAGACAATAAAGTACAGCTAGCCGATGCCCAAACAAAGCAATGGGTCCGACCACCAACAGTGATATTTAGTAGCTAAAGTAACGTCTGTCGTCCGTAGCCAGCGATAAGTGAAGAGCTTAACTTTGTCCAGGAGCTAGTACACCGTATTCTCCGAGTCGCCAAATACCCGAAGATTCCTTTCATTCCAGATCACCCAAACATAAGCGAGCCAGACCAGCTGCAAGAAGGACCGACGAGCACGAGGACCACCTGCGGAGTAAGTGAACTGAGTGAAGTGATCCGTGAGGCTGTAGGCATCCACCCCTGAGAAACCAATCCAAGACCTAACAAAAGCCCAAAGAGAACCAAAAGTATCGCAAGAGAGAAATAGGTGCTGAGCTGTCTCAATGCCACCGCAATCAGACGAGCAAAGATGAAGATCCGGAGCTAGAACGCCACGAGAAACCAGATTTGTCTTTGTTGGCAACCGATCGCGCAAGAGGCGCCACGCAAAAATAGACACCTTCAACGGAACCTGACTGTGCCATAAAAGGTCTTCTGCATCTCCTAAAGTAACAGAGTCCTGGGAAGTTAGAAGTTGGTAAACATCTCGAACTGAGTAACCCAAAGCAGGGTCTAGCCTCCACTGCCACCTGTCTGGTACTGCTATCTGTAAAGTCACAGTAAGAAGTAAAGTCTGGCACTCCCTCAGCAACTCCTCCTCCCACGCTCTCAACTGTCTCCGCATCCCCCCCAGCCTCCCACCCCAAAGCAAACATCTCGGCCACAGAACGCGACTTGGAAGTCGCTAAATCAAAAAGGCGCCCGAACCTCTCACATAAAGGGATCTCGCCCACCCAGGGATCATACCAGAAGGAGGTATCTGACCCATCCCCCACCTTCCTCGTCACGCACTCCCCGAACCACCCATCCCTAATCCCGCCTGCACGATCCCTGATCCTCACAATCTCCCTCCACCAAGCTGACCCCATCCTCCCACCATCCCTCAACCTTCCATGCTCCATCCCATAGCGGGCCGCCAGCACACGAAACCAGAGCCCCCTCGATCCACCAACACCATTTGCCCAACAAGGCCGTGTTGAACTCCCTAAGCTGCCTCACCCCTAATCCTCCATACTCCTTCCGTAAACAGATAGTTTTCCAATTTACCCAAGAGATTTTCCTAGAATCCTCACATCCCCCCCAAAAAAATTTAGTCAAAAGAGAGTCAATGGAAGAGATAGTACATGCGGGAGCTTTGAAGAAAGAAAGAGCATAAACAGGCAGAGATGTCAAGACAGATTTGAGAAGGACCAGTCGACCGCCAAAAGAAAGGTAACGACTCCCCCACCCAGACAGTCTACTCCTAATGCGCGCTAACACCGGTTCCCAAAAACCCAGACGCCTCGGATCACCGCCAATAGGAAGGTCCAGATAGAGAAAAGGAATTTTCCCCACCTTACAACGCAATGCAGACGCAGCCTCACGTAGCCAGGAGTCCGAAATATTGACCCCAGCCAACATACTCTTATGGAAGTTCACTTTCAAACCCGACATCCTCTCAAACAACACAAGCACCGCGCGGAGAGCCCGAACATTCTCCCAACTCTTAACCCCTAGTAGCAGCGTGTCGTCAGCGAACTGCAAGTGAGACACAGACACCTCTTCTTGTCCACCGACATGATATCCCGAAAATATATTGCCCTCTACCATGGCCCTCATCATCACACCCAAGCCTTCCGCTGCCAGGAGAAACAGAAATGGTGACAAAGGATCCCCCTGTCGTAACCCACGTTCAAGGGGGAATTCATCGGTAGGGCTACCATTGACCAAGACCGAAGCGGTAGCTGTGCAGACACAAGCCCACATCCATTTCTTCCACAACGGCGGGAAGTCCATCTTCCCCATAACTGCGTCCAAAATCTTAATTATAATTTTGATACATTTAAAAATAAATGTTACTGCGAAATTTATTTTCAGAAACCAAAATGAATGGTTTCCTTAATTATATTGGATTAGGGAAAGTTCTATGGTACATTAGACAATTTCTAATGCACCGGTACATGGTTATCGAATTAATAAATAAAATGAATATTTTTTTAAGAGAAATTATTTTTCTATCATTAAAAACATTATAATAATCAAATATCATTAACCAAAGTTGTCAAAAATATAAATTTTGATATTTTTTAAATTTGTATTCTTCATAATAGTCAATATTCAATTTTTTATTGAAAAAATGTTAAAATATTAGTGTAATCATTATAAACAATAAAATTGTATTTTTCCTTGTGCTATTATTATATCTAAAATACAATAATTAACTAATAATATTTTTAATCTATAAAAATAATCGTTAATTTATTAATTTGCGATGTCATGTACCGGTACACTTGAAGTGTACCGTAAAGCTCCCTTGGATTAGTTACAACATAGCATGCGGGTTGGACTCTGATTATGCCACCTAAGATCCTTCTTCCCTCCCACTTTTTTGTTACTATCTTGCCACCATGTGAAACTTTATAGTATCTACCCACTTTATGTTGGTGGATTGAAACTTTTTTAAGCTTTTGGAACACATTGATGTCTTATAGTTTCAAGCACGCCTTGTTTCTTGATCCGGTTATAATTACATGCATAGCATATGGTCCAAGTGGTCACATGATATGTAGGACAATTTCATCCATCAAGATTAATGAAATTGCATAATCATATTTAAAATATTTTTGACAAATTTGAGGAGGATGGCTCGAATCGTAGAAAGAATGGTATAACTGCAAATATGAAATTGATCAAATTATTGTGAAACTGAAATTAGTGAGAGATAGTGAAATGAGCATATCTTACTTATAAGTTATAAATAAACTTCTTATATAGTAGAGTCATTCAAAAGAAATGGCGGGAAAATTCATAGAGGATGTTAACCAGACACATGAATTTCACCATAATAAGCTAATCGAAATCTGATAATGATTATGAAGTGTTGATTCTCAAATGATTATAAGTTATGAAGTGTCTGATAATGATTAAGAATTGGGCCTTCAACATTGAAATTTTGTTAAGGCGAGCCTTTGGCTTAGTCTATATAATAAACTGAATTGATAAATCCAAAATATTTAATGTGATTGAGAATTTTCAATTTCAAAATTGATATTGTGTTAATTTTAAAGACTAAATTACTTGATGACTATAATATTAGTTGTGGTGTCTCACTATTTTGTGGTTTTAAAGTATTGAATCTGATGTTTTTCTCCTGAAGCTTTGAACCTGATGTTTTTTTTAGCTTCCCCGGACTCCCAACAAGTGGTATTATAGTCATGGTTCGGCTTGATGGGTGAACAAGAGTGGATCCTGACATTGGATCATCAATTATAAGATGTAGAAACTTACACTTAGAGGAAGATTGCTAGGTTTTAAGTGTGAGTGATTAAGTCTCGCATCAACTATAAATGAAAAAAATATTAAATTTATAAAAAAGGTGATCCACTATCTAATACTATCTTACAGTTTTGGGTGAAAATGTAATATCCCCTATTTTGTTATCTTAAAATATTTAACCTGATATTTTTCTCGAGTTATTAATACTACTAATTATTTTTTTCTTTCTTTTTTTTATTTCTTATCCTCTATTCATAGTTCAAACTAAGTACAAGTTACAATGCTAAAAATCGACATTACTATTTGCCTTAATAAAAAAGGACATATCAGTTCAGTCCTAATTGATGTTGGTTGTGCTGCCAATGTCTGTCGGTAGAAAGGATGGTGCAAGCAAGTGACAATCTTTACAATTAATGAGCAATGGGCTTTGTAGCTTCAAAGCATTACACTCTTTGAGTCATTCTCCAATATGGATGAACTATCCTTTGTGTAGCAAATTTCACTTCACTCTGCCGTAAATTTTAAATTTTGATTTGCACTTCCTTATCAACTAATTGATGATTGATTACTCTTTATGTCATTCTCTAACTCTAATTGCAATTGATTTTTATGTCATAATAAACAGCGGCTAGATTTTTTAGTGACAAAAAACTCCATCTTCTCCCTAATCTCTTTCTTATCCATTGGTGATAACCGATAAGTAGTTTTGCATATATTTTTTGTCTGCAATCACCTATTTGTAGTTTATATGATTTTTCACATTTTATTTAAACGAGTGTTATTCATATTTTGTGAAGAAAAATGTTATTCACATATATTTTGAATTTTTGTTGTTGGTGATTTCTTCATTTGAGTGCATTGTTGTTTTATTCGTCATGCAGTGTTTGTTTAGTTTAGATTGAGAGATCAATTTTGGTTCATTTCAAATTCAACCAATGATGACTTGGACATCTATATTTATTTTATTAATTTTGATGTTGTAAACTTGTCAACAGATTCATCATTTTCAATTCTAATCATATAAAATTGGCGAGACTTACTACACCCCTTAATAATTTGGAGGTATGTCTAATAATCGATGAAAACAAACCACATAAATTCACACCAATATAATATGAGTCAACTCTTTATTAAGGGCACCATTCTTCATGGGAGCATCTATGGCCTATCTGTCTTCATATGTGGAAAAAGAACGTTATCATTTTTTTTAATCATATGAGTCTTGAGAGAAATGAATTTCAATAATTAAGAGTTCAACTGTGATGTAAATAAAGACTAATTAAAATTTTAAAATTATTTTTACTGAAATCAAACTCAAATTCTCTCGAATAATTTGTTCTAAAAAAAAGTTCATTAAAAAATGTTCTCATTTTCTGATAAATAAAAAAGAATAATTCACCATTAACATAATAACATGCATCATTTATTTATACAACAACATATATTATGAATATGGACCCAATAAGTTAACACGCATTAGGAAAGAAGCAGCAATAATTGTACCCTCTTTCTTTCCACTCAAACTAGTACATGTACTTACGATAGGTTGCAAAAGGCCTAGTTCTGCAGTAGAGGTGCTCCTATAAGTAAAATTATTTTTCTTTGATGATAGAAAACTCATCTCATTTACCAAGATAAAATATCTTCATTATAAATAAATGATAAAGAATCAATTTTGATTTTCAAAATTCTCTTGCTGTTCAATTTTAATTTATGATGATAGAAAATACTAATGCTCAATTTGGTTTCTGACATTTTTTAGAGGGACAGATTAATCTATTCTATTTGTTATAATGATCCAAAATTAACAAATCATTCAAAAAATAAATTAAACAAAAATATTTTTTGTATGTGTTAAGCCTCATTATTTCAGGAAAAACTCTATTACTTTGAAGTTTGATGGAAAAGTAAATAAAATCCGGTTAAGAATTTTCTATTTAAAATTGAACTCTAGTTCTCATTGTCACTAGGGAAACTCATTAACAATTTAAACTCAATTACATAATTAAAATAATAGAGGGACTAATTTTTCTTTCATATGAAATTATCATAACTAGTTTAAGTATGTCTTTTTCAAAAATTGATTTAGACCGCAAAAAAATCACGAGTACCAATTTGAGTGTTTAGTCTAAATTAAAAATGATTGAAAATATGAGTAACCTGTTTCATTTACCTTTACGCCTAACATTAGCAATCCCATTCAATAATAGCATGCTCCAAATTTATCTTAATATCACATCAAAGATCAGTCAACAACTTCTAAACATAGGCCAAACTCATTTAGACATAGTATGTAGATTTTGCATCCATCATCTTTTAGGCTCCGTTTGAATTGATGTAATGGAATGGAGCAGAATAGAGTGAAGTGGAATACGATGAAGCGGAATAGAATAAATATTCCGTTCTATTGTTTGGATATTTTAAAAAGGAGATGAACAAAATTGAAGGTAAATTGTAGTATGATATTAAATTCATTCCATCATATTCCATTATGCTCCGCTCCATTCCATTATTATTTTTCCAATCCAAACAATGGAACATTATTATATTCCATTCTGTTCCGCTCCATTCCATTATATTCCATCAATCCAAACAGAGCCTTAGGCTAAACTCGTGAGATTATGGGCCCGTTTGTTTTAGCTTTTCTTAAAAATGAATTTTAAAGTGTTACATAATTTTTGAAATACAACTTTTTGAAAAAATGTGATTTTGACTATATTTTGATCTTCAATAATGTATGTTTATATTATATGATGTCAAAATTAATGTTTCAATTTAGAAAAAATGAATATAAAAAAACTTGTAATTTTTTGAAAAACAATTTTTTTTTTTGACACATTGAAAAACGATTTTACAAAATCTATTTTTAAAAATACAAAAAGATATATTTTTTTAAAGCCGAAATAAACACATCCTATATTGACCAAAACTTGAATTTACATGGAGTTTAGTTAAAGAAATCGAACATTCATATTTTAAAATTGTATTAAAATATGAACTGTCTACTAAGTACATAGTTTGATTGCACTAAGACAACTTCAATTGAATTCATTTCCTCAAAACACCATCATCTTTTATGCATAAACCATTGGCCCATAGCTAAGTGAAATTTTTCTTTTTGTCAGGTAGCCTAGCGGCGAGAAATTCACCCCTTAAAGGTGAATAAATGGGCATACCGGGTTCGAACCCCGGTCCCTACACAAATGTGCAGTGTCCTTTTCCAAATGAGCTAGGCTCATGGGGACTAGCTAAGTGAAATTATAAATGTATAATTAATTAAGTTTTGATGAAGTTAAATAAAACATTGTATTTAAATAGAAAGGGCAAGGATTTGGATCCTCTGGTGTTTGCTTTTTTGGTGTTGTTTTATTTTTATTTTCTTTATCTAAGAGCGATGACTAGCCATCAAACCATTTTTTTAGTTTTAAATCAAACCAATTTTTAAAGAACCATGCATAATAATGTTGTGTTGCCTAGAGTAGTGTTTCTAAGATTGAGTTCTTCTATACAAAAAGGTTTAAGAGCATAGTTTGTCGTCCGATCTACCTTTTGTTCAGGTGTAATTGTCCTATATATAATACTAGTAATAAATTTGGTTCCTTCATTAAATTTTTAAAAAAAACATTTTTAAGATATTTAAAATAAAACTTCACCCATAAAACACACTAATTTCCAAGTGTGATTTTTGAACGCTTTTAATTCTTCAATACTTTATTATTTTCCCTTTATTTATCTCTTTTTATTTTTTGGACAAAACTTATATACTTTTCTTTAGGCTCTGTTTGGATTGATGGTACAGAACAGAACGGAGCGGAATGAAACATAATGGAATGGAGTGGAGCGGAGTGGAATGGAACATAAATTTTGTTCCCTTGTTTGGATATTTAGGGATGGAATGGAACAAAATTACCACTCCATCATTTGGAAAGGGGACGGAATGGAATAACTTATAATATTTTTATTTCAACTTTACCCTTATTTAAAAACAATAAATTTTATGATATATTACTTATTTCGCAGCCATTATTATCATATAAAACATGTTACTTTATGTAGAAAATCAAATAAAAATATTACTACTAAAATCTTATCTCTTTTTGAAAATTCAACCACCGAAACAAGAAATTATATTAAGAAAATACATCAGATCAAAGAGCAAAAAATGCATCACACAAAAAATAAAGAGAGCATTCCACAAAGAAAGAAAATAAACATAGCAAAAGTTTCAAAAAGAAAAACTGAAATTTGTCAAAAAAAAAATGAAAAACGTCACACCAAATGACCAAAACAAAAGAGCATATTTTATATGTAAAATAAAAAAACATAGCAATCTTTCAAAAATAAAAAGAAAGAAGATAAACCGAAAAAAAATGACATGAAAAAAAAGTATACAAAGAATATTGCTGAGGTAGAGAAGAAGAATGAGGTAGAGAAGAAGAATCAGCAACGTTACTAGTAATAAATCAAAGATATGGACAAAAGGGTAATATTTTATTTTTAAAGTCACATTCTATTCCATACACCCCAAATTGAGGGGGAAGGAAAATGGAATGATTGGATGGAATGGGATGGAATGTGTTCCATTGGGTTCCATTCCACTCCACTTGTTTTTTACAAATCCAAACAATGGAATCTGATTAGTTACAATTCCACTTCACTCCATTCCATCCTTTACCACAAATCCAAACATACCCTTAGGTACAGTTTTTACTGGGTCTCTCATAAAAAATTAATTATTTACATTTTTTAATTAAAAAAAAATAAAAAAAAACTGTGTTTTTTAATAAAAATAATCACCTCCTTATATCTAGCTAAGAACTGTGTCTAAAGTACCGTACATCAATTTAATTTAATTTTTTTTTTTTTTTATCAAATCATCACCCGTGTTTGATAGGTGCATGTGTGCAAATTTCTTCTAATTTTAATATACGGTGGATCTTTTGAAAAAAAGTTCAAAACATTATATATAATAATGCTGTCTTCTAAATCTACAGATTTTTTGAGAATTAATTTTATTTTATTATCTAAAAAGAATCAACGACTAAATTTATTCATGGTTTGTCTTTATAATTAGAAAAATGCTAACTAATGTCCCCAGACACTAGTTAAGAATACCTATTATAGTAAAATTACATCAAAAAATATGTAGTCAATATTAATATCAATATTTAAAGTGTTATTTTCTATGCAAATTTTTTTATTTTTGTATTTTTAATTAGTGCCCCAAAAGCACTAACCAAAACACTAATTAGCATGACCCTTATAATTATTTTGGAGTTCTCTTTAATTATAATCATCTATCTAATCTCCTAAGTGAGGAGTGCTCATTGATTGATTCCTCACCATTTAGTTCTCATTCATCCTTTCACCCTCCTAATCCTCTCATAATAGCAAGATAAACCAACCCCTCAACTACCTTAACCACCCCCACAATTACTCTCTCCACTTCAACTTTTCTACCCATCTCCACAACCATTCCATCTTTCCCTCCCTCACCCTTTTACCTCTTTTCCACTCTCTCTCACACTCAAACAAAAAATAATGCAAAATCACCCACTTCTGCATCTCACTCCTTAATCATCAAAATCCAAACTTTAAACAACCAAATTCCACCCTTTACCCCAAAACCAAAAAAAAAAAAAACAAAACAAAACTCAATCAAAACATCTTACATTTCCCCCCTCAAAATTCTAAATCTCCCCAAAAACCAAAACATAATAAAAATTCAAACTTTTTTCCAACCCAATTCTCATCTTCAATGTGGAAACCATGGAACAACAAAAAATCAACTTCATCTTCCTTCTCTTGTTCTTCCTTCAAAGACATTCAAACCCTCTTCTCCGAAGAACCCACAATTACAAAACCTAAAAAACCCTCTATTTTCCACCGAGTCACACTCGCTAACTCGCTCCTTAGAGCCTGGTCCACTCAGTCCAAGAAACTCACTTACCCCTCTTCAATACTCTCACCCACCGATCCACGCGCCGTACAATCGCATCCTCCCTCTTCACAGCAGCGCGTGGTAATCTACTTCACAAGCCTGCGCGTGGTTCGAACAACCTACGAAGATTGCAAAACGGTGCGTTCAATTATTCGCGGTTTCAAAGTCGCGTTAGACGAACGTGACGTGTCAATGGGCTCGGGTTTTCTCTCGGAGCTTCGTCGGGTCACGGGTCGCAAAACCGGGCTAACACTGCCACGTGTTTTTATCAACGGTAGATACATTGGTGGGGCCGAAGAAGTGAAATGGTTGCACGAGAATGGTGAGCTGAAGAAGCTTCTGGAAGGATTGCCCGTAGCTGATTCGAATTTCCATGCTTGCCACGTGTGTGGTGATCACAGGTTTGTTCTTTGTGGGGAATGTTCTGGTGCGCGCAAGGTGTATGCGGAGAAAGGTGGGTTCAAGACTTGTACGGCTTGTAATGAAAGTGGTTTAATCAGGTGCATCTCTTGTTCTTGTTGACCATGTGCACCTACAGATAATTTTTTTTTTTGTCAAGGTGTTAATGTGTAGGACCTAAATAGTAGTAATTAAAATAAAAAGGACAAAAATGTAGGGATTGGAAAATATTATGTCAGGAGAGAAATAAAATTGTCTAAATTTTGTTGATGATATAGTTTTATTGGTTGTATTCTGGCTTTGTAATTTTGTTGACATGTAGATTTGTAGACCCCGTAGGTGGAGATGCATGCAATAGGAGTATTTAGTTGACATAAAATAACTTACCTAAACAATATTTTAGCGACCGATCTAGTTTATAAATATTAAATGACATATAAAAGAAATGTTGAGTTAATACTAATTATCAAGTTTTGTTTTAGAGAACATAAACTCATGTGGCATTGAAAATTGACAAATTTTTGTTATATATTTTTTTGTCAAGTAATCTAATTATTAAATTTTTATTTTTTAAAATGAATAAGTAAAAATACAGGAGTTTAAACACCAATCTCTACATTTTCATGTACTTTAATATGGGTAAACACTTATTTTGGTCATTTGATGTATCAAATTTGCAAACATATTCCTAAATGTCTTTTTTTAATCATTTTGTTCTTGAGATATATTTTCAAATAGTTAATTTAAGCTTTGAATATATTTTTCATTAATTATTTTAGTCCATAATATTACTAATAAAAGAGATACTAAAAATATATTTACAATTTGATCTATTTTAGGACTATAGTGGCAGCGGAATCGACCGAAGGATAAAACTATTAAAGGTCTACCAACAAATAGTAAACATTTTTCATTATATTTTATAAACAAAATACAACATATGCAGACAAAAATGTGTTAATATTTCTCGAGATTGGATCAGAAGGATAAAAATGGTGGGAAAAAGGATCATATGTCTTTCGGTTTGAATGATATTTGACAAAAAATGATGGATGATATAATGACAAAAAATCATTGACCAACTATGTTGATCTAAAAGAAGCAACTATATGAAATATGAAGTAGAATTAAAATTTCTTTTGACCAAGTAGATTTAGAATTTGGTATTCCAAAATAAGTTGTTAAATTAACATAACATCTTCATTGACTTATTTGGAAACAGTGAAACTAAGGTGCGTTTGATTTGCAAAATAGTAAGTACTGGATAGAACAGTATATGATAGAACAAGGTAGAATATGACAGAACAAAATTGTATCGATGAGAGAAAGAGAGATAATATTTTTTATATTTGAAAATAAAATAGGTATTTTCGTATTTTTATAGTTGCACCATGGACAAAAATTCTTGTTTTTGTCCGTCCCTTACTGTCTATTTTGTTCAACATAACTAGTTTCTAAATCGAACAGGGTATAACAAAAGTTGTCATGTTCAGTCCCCTGTTTTTTAACAGATCAAACGCACCCTAAGTAACTTCACAAAACTCAAGCTTTGAAAATATTTAGTGTATGTTTGGTTCTCCAGTTAGAAAAATTGATTTTGGCGGAATTGATTTTGTAAAATTGATTTTGGCTAAAATTGATTTGAAAATAAAGTGATTTATGTTTGGATATATTCATACAAAAGTGAGTTGAACAAAAATTGAGTGTAAAAATTAATTATAGAATCAGAAGCTACGATTTCTAGCTTCAAAATATTGATTTGTTTTGAAGAGTATTTTCAAAATATTCAATTTTTATAATTTTTACTAATAGAGAATTAAAGATATTAGTGATCAAAATCGTGCATTGGCATACGTGTAGTAGTCAAACTAATTCTTTTATTTTGGGATATAAATTATTAAGCCTCAGTTATAAGAAACGGATCGTGCTAATGATTCAGTCTAAGTACAGCAGAATACAATGTTGATTCAAAGGTAAGACATCAACAGAATCATTTTGAGCCTTCGAAGTAGTATAATTTTTTTGTGATCCTCATATTCTACAACTTTTTTTTAACTAAAATTAATAAATATGATTTAATACTAACATTGTTTCATTATTAAATGAAATTGATTATATTAATTTAAAAAATGATTGATGTTTTAGGGCGTATGATTTTTTATTTTATGTTTAGTGTTAAATATGTTTTTTTATCTATAAAATTAGTGAATTTTGATTTTATTTCTATTAAAAAATCATATGTTTTATTCTTCTAAAAATTATCTATTTTGTTTTTAGTCTATAATGACCAATTTATGTTCAGTTTAATATAAATATTATGTCACTTTTATATTTAAGATGTATCTATATATTATGTTGAATCTATAAAAGTTCTTATTATGTTCAAAGAAATGTCAATTATTATGTACTAAACATAAAACACAATATTAATCCCAAAAAAAAATATGCAATATTTTGGTACAATAGAGAGCCGAAGCCCATAACACTATTTTTTTAAGGAAAATGCTATTTAGCAAGCGCTTTTTTATGCAAGAAAGAGAAGAATCTTAGGTGGCAACATTTAATTGGTCAAATTATAATCACTTTCTCTTCCATGTATGGTTAGCCAAGTTTTAATTGATCAAATTTCCTAATTTTATGAATTCTTCTCTTTCTTGCATCAATATTTATTGCTAAATAGCATTGCTCTTTTTTTAATAGGGATGAAAATGAAAATTCGGTAATGCAAGAGGGATTTGAGTAGTATGCAAGAGGACCTGAGTTCGATCCTCTGCTCCGTTGTAACAAAAAAAAATGAAAATTCGGTAATTTTATAAAAGCAAAAATACATATTTAACCCTTATTTTTTAAATTCCACCTTGTCCGAAAAATATTTTTGTGGGTTATGAATAGGTCTCATTTAAAATTTGTCCTACGACTCAATTTGCGTTGGGCCAATTCTAAAAGGAAACAATAGGAGAAAAATGACAATATTTTAATTTTTTTAAAATTTGCTATTTGACTCAAAATTTGAATAATCTAAGGGACACTAATTGTACTATCTACCAGTGAGAGTGCATTTTATGGTTGGGCTTTACTATATGAACTGCGCTAACACAAAATGAATGCTGTCATCTTTTTTTTTTTTTGATAAGCAAGCTTTATATTAAGCAAACAGGCCAGCTGAAAAAACAGACCAGACCACAAAGGAAGGGGAGTTTCCCAACCAAGTACAAGAACCCATAGTCTTTGCTGCTCGAGCAAGTTCATGAGCAGCAGAATTACAAATACGACTAACTGACTTAATAGAACAATTAACTAACTTAGACATTAACTCATTACAATCAATAATAAAAGGATCTATGATAGCTATCTGTTTTGTCCCCTTACAGCAATCCACAACATTCATAGCATCTAGTTCAAAAATGACATTGTTAAGCCTCAAATCCATCACCACATTAATTCCCCAACGTAAGCCCAACGCTTCAGCGAGTACTGGATCAGCCCTCAAATCTGTCCTCTTAGTAGCTGCTAAGATCACTTCAGCCTTCTCATTTCTAATAACCATACCCCAACACACCTGACCATTAGCACAAATCCCAGCATCCAAATTTGCTTTAAGGAAGAGAGGAGGAGGTGCCTCCCACTCCGCGGTAACCACATAACGGTTTCGCCTCTCCACACCCGGATTAACATCATTATATTCAGACACAAAATCCCCCGCAGACCGAGCCACAAGCATTGGATCAAAAACAGAATTATTGAAAAGGCAATGGTTGCGAAAAGACCAAATTTTCCAAAGAGTAGTAAAAAAGAGTTGGGTAGCCAGAGATTCTTTACAAGAGAGCCAGTGCAGCAACCATGATAAAATATTAGAATTTGGTGGGGGATGAGCACCAAGAGGGGAAGCAAACCAAACCTGTAAGGCAAGCGGACACTGCATAAACAGGTGGTCATCAGACTCATGATCCATGAAACATAGAGGACATATTGGATCCAACACTACCCTTCTCCTTTGAAGATTGCCACGAGTTGGAATAATCTGCTGTCATCTTAGTTTTGTTAGTGCGGATATATTATAATGAAGTAGAAAAATGCCAACTCTTGTGTCCATATGGGGTATGATGTTGTTCTTATCTGAACATAATTGGTTGACTTGGACGGTGAGTTTTGAGACAATTATATTGATTATAGGTCCTAAGAAAATCTCTAATAGTGATATCATTTTGGGTATTATACATCACTAAAAAATATTCCTTACAATATCATGTAATAATTATGCAACTCATACATAATTTGCTCCAATGATGATATCACTTTTGGTATTATGCAGTATTAGCAAATGATCCATTCTATTTAATTTTATATAAAAAAAATGTAACATTAAATTGATAATACAATGTCTTAAATAAGATACTGTATCATAAATTTTAATACCCTCTGTGCTACGTCATGGAACTCCAATGATACAAAAAAGTTAGATACGAATCATAAATCTATATGAAACTTTCTATGATATCCTTATTAGAGATGGTCTAAGAGTGATGGTTAATTGTGGCAAACGTGCCTGCAAAACATATTAACTCTTTGAAGCTCAAGTAACTATGAGATTAAGGTAGAGTGGGTGTAAGAAGTGATTGAATCGTATCTTGGTGCGTAAATAATCCTTGGACCTAATTATTCAAGTGGCATGAAGTGAGGATGAATTTATGATAATTGAGCTGTTTGTATTGGATTTTGATCTAATTTGAAATATATGTGTAAAATAATTTGACACTTCATCAAAATTAGGCTAAATACATCTAAAAGTCTTCTAAATTTCACATTTGTAATGGTTAGATTTTTAAGATGGTTTGTTTGATTTGTCAAAGAAAAAAAAAAGGAAAAATGGTGGATTGTTTGTTTTTAGTTGGAACTAATGTCCACAGCCCACAGCTAGTTGTTACTTTGAAAATGGCCATCGTTGTTGCCTTTTAAAATTAACTAATTAATAATTTTGGAAAATGACAAAATAAAATTAACTAATTAATTACGTACCAAAAAATAATAAACCAATTAATTAATTTAGGAAAATGACAAAATGGAAAAGCAAAATGGCTATACAAGATTCGAAGTATCATCGGCAAATCAATTCACTTGCGATATGCATAATGAATTTTATTATCCATGTTTGGCCATAATATATTTCTTAAACCTTTTCATTGATTAAATAGATGAATATATATATAGTCATAAAATGGTAGGATATTCCACAAAACCAAAATGAGATGTTCCCTACTTTCTCTTTCACATATATACTGAAATTTTTTGTCCTTTTATGTTTGGAAAGGGAATGGAAAAACACATTAACTTCATTAATAATTTAAGGTAAAATTAAACGTTTGATCTTTTTTTTTGGTAATATTATGGTCTTTTATCTGTAACACTTTGGCCTTTTATCTTATCTTTCTGTAACACTCTAGTCCTTTATCTTTTATTTGTAACACTTTAATCCTTTATCTTTTATAACATGCACATATAAACCATTTTTCTCATATTTCTTTTAATTAAAAAAATGCTGAATTTAATTTGTTAAGATATATTTTTATTAAAATTAAATAAACTCATAATTTTGATGAATATGTTATCATCTCCATCAATTTTTCCATATCTTCATGTTCTTTAAAGGATCAAAGTGTTAGAAATAGAACCAGAGTGTTACAAAAAAATAAAATAAAAAATCAAAGTCTTACAAATAAAAGATAAAAGACCAAAATATTACAAAAAAATAAAATAAAAGACCTAACGTTTAATTTTACCATAATTTAATTACAAGAAAACATTCTGAAATGAAAGTCATGAATCATTCGCACTAAACTAGTAAGGTATCTATCTATTTGTACATAAAATGACAGAGAAAATCTTCCAGCACAAAACTGAATCACTTGGATTAATATGTTTTCGTTATAAGTGGGCCAAAAAACGTATGATGGACCAAATCTTGAGCATGGTATTTCGTTGTCTCTATTATGTCTTTGAGCCTACGGAAGACTATTTTATTCGGATTACAAAAATATGAAAAATTAAAGAAAAGAGATAATAGTTTTTTTTTTCTTTTCAAGTAACCTAGTGATTAGAAATTCCATCTTTAAGGTAGATGGGTAAAATGACTGGGTTTTATTAATTATTGATGTATTTTCATTATCATAAATGCAAAACGAAAAATTTCCTGGGGAAATAACGTTTGGCCAGTGCGCATGCCTCTACGTACGAGCCGGATTAGCCGCCCATCTTTAATGAATCGGAAATTGGTGCGAAGAAAAATGCAAAGTGAAAAGTAATAATTTGAGAGTAATGCATGCACTTAGTTGTTATTCATTGATGTGCGACTATTTTGATGAAAAAATTAGATAAAGAATAAGATAGACTAAATTGAAAGTAATTGATGAAATGCAGGAATTAAATTGAGATCATGTGAAATTTTTTTATTTTTTATTTACTCAAAATAAATGGTATTTATTCATTCAAATTGTTGGAGTACATCGATGCAATACAAATTCAAAATCGCTAAAAACAAAAAGGATAAATCCGCGAACAAACTCGCAGTATCCGTGTTAATAGTATAAAACGGCAAATTATATAAACCTACAAATATGATTATATTGAAGTGTCCGGAATATGCATGTTAAGATGCATAAAATAGCACATTATTTTTTACGGTAGTGAAAATTGTACTTAAGAAAGAAATGATTGTTATAAACTGATGTAAATAAGAGCAATCATATAGATGAACAAGAGAGAAGAGGAGAAAGAATAATATGTATTATTCATCATTAGGATTAGGGTTTTATTACAATGATACATATGTCTATTTATAGGTAAATATAATGGGCCAATTATATGGGCCAATTACCTATATGGACATCCACTAATAATATTCATAACACTCCCCCTTGGATGTCCATCAAGAATGTGCCTCGTTAAAACCTTTACTAGAAAAAACCCAGTGGGAAAAAATTCTAGAGAAGGAAAAAGAGTACAACATTCTTTGTGTTTAATCTGCCTCGTTAAAAACCTTACCAGTAAAACCCAATGGGATAAAACCATGGTTAAGGGAAAAAGAGTGCAGAACACAATTATATCTCCCCCTCATGAAGACATTTATATCTGAGACGAAGAACCTCAATTAATCTTCAACGTAGTTGATACATAGCTTTACTTGACGATGACTGATTTGTAGAAAGATCTGATTCTTCTTTAATATACTCTTCTCTGAGTTAGCCGTGGATGCGATACTATCTTCTTCAAGTTTCTTGTATGTGTATAATAAACCTCAAGATAACGACATCCTGAACTTCTTTGATGTAGTGCTAAAACTTTCATATAATTGGGTGATATTGTTGTATCTCTAAGATACAAATTATATACTTGACTTTGTTCTAACATCTTTGAGTTTATTGATATCACCACATAAAACTAAAATATGGTACTTCAGGACCAATTCAAATACCTGATCATTTTCTTGAGGCATGAAATGATCTTTGTTCACATCAAGTGACATCATACACAAAACCTCATTGAAATACTAAGTTTGCAATTTCAAACAAACTTTGATCATCCAACATATTTCATTTCAAATTTGTCTTTAATCAACAGTTTTCGGAAGCTCTTCAGGAGTTCCAATAATATCATTATCATGAAATCGATTATAACGAATTCATTTCCAAATATTTTCTTTTAAAAATAGACAAGTGTTGTCATTCTCATGTTTCTCATCTGAGAATACTCACTAAAATATTACACGACATACACCTTGTGTGTATGAATACACAAAGAGACTTATTCATTTTAGTAAGTCAGCTCTTCGATAGTTTGACTTATATGTCTCACAAAAACGAAATCCTTCAGGGATTCTCATATAATCATCATTATTAAGTGAGTCATTCAAATATGCTAAAACGCATCTTTCATATAAAGTGAGTATTTCATATGTTACTCAACTTAACTAATTACAAAGAGGTTTTTGAATTCACTTCAGGTGAATACGCCTCTTGAAAATCAATAATAGACATTTATCAATATCCTTGAATAACAAGTCAAACTTTAGATATCATTTTCTTTTTCGCAAGAAAATTGATTCTTATCTCATCATTTTCACATCTTCAGATGTACGGACTGCAGGTCCAAAAATCTTTCACTTTGCAAAGTGACTTTAACTACGTAGCAATTGCGTCTTTTCATTTAGACAATCAATGTCTTGTCTATAATTTTCAATATACTTTAGTTCATGATCCTCATTCTCATCTATCACATATAGCGTTTTATTATGTGCAAAAATATATTGTCAACGTTGACTTCATCTCGGTTCAATCGTATTTCATTCATGACATAATTCGTCGAGATCTCTTTATTTTCATAACTTTCAAGTACTTGATAAGTTCTTCTGGAGCTGAAAATTAATTATGTCAAATATTCTTTTCATATCCTCACTTGGGTCATATTTCATATAAGCTCCTTTTCTTATTTGAGGATTTTTATCTTTTGGAACCGATTGACCTACCACACTTCAGGGTGGTTAAAACTCATTTGCAATATAAGACTGTCCAACTAGGACATCCATTTTGATTGGAGCATTAGCAGCAGATATTTTATTTCATAAACTTTGCAAATGATTTATCTTATGAACTTCTTGTTCATACTGATTTCTAAGAGGATCAAGATGAGATAATAATTTATATAATATCAAGTGATTCAATTGAACTTTTGGTTTATATTTTTAGCTGCTTATTCTCTCCCCCTAATATTGGGAAAATTAATTCATCACTTGATAATCAGCTTACATGGCTGTAGATAAGTTTCCAATTTTTCTATCTCGAAATTATAATGTACGGAGATTCATATCAAATATATTTTCCCAATATTCTTTAATAATTCATCTTAGTGCATTATATTGGAGCAACTGGATCATACCAACACATCCAAAAATGCTTATATGAAAAATATTAGGTTATAAACCTAAATTTAATTGCAAATTAAGGGGAGAACTTTCATATTATAACTTTTTTTTGGCATTGATGCGAAACAATATCTCAACATAAATGTTTGAGTGTTCCCAAAACATAAATTAGATGCTTTGATTTCATAAGTATCGTTCATGTAATTAACTTTAGACGTCTAAAGAATGGATCTTCAAGTCCATTTTTTTTATGAACATATATCAATTTTGATTTGAAATACAATACTTCTCAAATGCTTTATATAAAAATGAGCTCTTAACCAAATCAGTACCTCACAAACTTCTGGTTGTGAGTTGACAACAAACGTACATGGGACCATTTAATTGATGCATCATTAAAATCATAAAGATCTAATTGGTCCACATGATCATGGTAATGTATTGAATATTGATTTACAAATACCATCTTTCTATTATTCTAAAATAAAAGATGCTCATTTACTTAATTTCTCAACTTCTTTTGGGAACTAGTAATACATAAAAATTACTAGAATGAAGGAACTTCAGGCCCTTCAATATCTATAAAATTTCTTTTTCGCATCATAATAATCCGGGATGACCCAACCGGTATTGCCAACGATAAATTTAATATGATTTGTAAACTTCTGATTTACAATATTTTGTGCTTCAATTGCACTAGTATATTTATAAGTGTAGTATAAACTTCTGGTTTATAACTTTTTTATTACACTTATTTTATTTATAGCTATGAATCTTCAGGATTCATATTTTAAAAGATTTCACTATGGTACTTCTGGACCATAAATATCGAATCGATATTCTTCAAGAACTATATAATAGTTCTTATCAATTATTTATACATCCTTCAGGGATGTATCACACCATTGAATTCTTCAGGAATTCATGGAGAACAAAATTTTGGATTTTTAAGTTCCTCGAAAATATACCTAATTGTACATCCTTCATATAAGTACTGAATTCTTCAGGAATTCATGGAGAATAAAATTTGGTTCTTAGTTCTTCATGAACTATATAATAAATCACTATCAATTTATAATCCTTCAAGGATGTAGCAATATTGAATTCATTTGGAATTCATAAAAAATTGATATTTTTCTAAGTTATTCAGGAACTAGATCATTTGTTGAATTCTTCGGGAATTCATAAATTAAATTATTTAGTTCTTCAGGAACTAAGTTTGTTGAATTCTTCAGGAATTCATAGATTAAATTTCTTAGTTCTTCAGGAACTTAAGATTATTGAATTCTTCGGGAATTCTTAAATAAAATTTTCAAGTTCTTCAGGAACTGAAATTGTTGAATTCTTCTGGAATTCATAAATAAAATTTTCAAGTTCTTTAGGAACTGAAATTGTTGAATTCTTCTGGAATTCATAAATTAAATTTATTAGTTCTTCAGGAACTAATTTTATTTGTAGTTCTTCAGGAACTTTATAATATAATCAAAATATCTTTTGCAATCCTTTAAGAATGTACAAATATATTTTTTCTAAAAATATATATAGAATAAATAAATTACCAAAATAAAAAAACATAAAAGATAATATTGATTTGATACTATACTGATTCATATTGATTTGGTTGATTTCTTATTTTCTTATATAATGATACATACTCAATACACGTGCAGTATTTGTATCGTTTCAAATCAGTATAATATTGATACATAACCATAGTAGAATAATACTGAAATTGGTAATCATATGTGTAGTGTATGTCTCGTTTCAAATCAGTATGAATCATGAGCAAGATTATGACATAAAATAAATTGAAATGAAAAGAGATTACGTGTTTTTACCTTTGCAAATTTTGGTAGAGTCTCGTGCTGATAACGTGTTATAAACTGATGTAAATAAGAGCAATCATATAGATGAACAAGAGAGAAGAGGAGAAAGAATAATATGTATTATTCATCATTAGGATTATGGTTTTATTACAATGATACATAGGTCTATTTATAGGTAAATATAATGGGCCAATTATATGGGTCAATTACCTATATGGACATCCACTAATAATATTCATAACAATGATAGAATAACAAACATTTTAAAAACACCTCATATAATATTGTAAAAAAAACCCCTCATATAATCAAATAATTTTTTTTCTCCCACCGCTAATATCCGATCCATTGAACCGTTTAACTTGATTTCATACCAGTTTTGACATCAAACAGTTTCTACCCCCGGGATCGGTTATCCTGCATAAGAAATGTTTAAGCACGCTGCATAAACTTCCCATTTGCACCCCTCCCATTTCGTTATACACCCCACCCATGAGCTTCTCACATCGCCGCTGGAATCACCACGCCGCTGCACTGCCAGACCGGAACCTCTCCTCCCTCTCTCGCACGATTCCATTCTCACGGTGAACCTCACCCTTTTTCTCTTACCAGTGGTTGTGTTAAGGTGGACTTTATGGTGGTGCTCCAGTGATGTGCGGCGGCCGATAATGGAGTTCTTAGATTTGACAGCGACGGCGAGACCCTCCGCTTTTTCTTCTTCTAGTTTTTGCTCCTCACTCTTCGTTTTCCGCCTCTGTTTTGTTCTTTGATTTTGTTGGTTTGGTTTTGTGATTTAGGATGGTGATTAGCTTAGAGACGGTGGTGGTTTGGAATGGTGAAGAATGAAAGTTGTTGAAGATTGATGGTGGTGTTGATTTAGATAGTGATTTGATGATTATTGGTTTGTATGGTGTTGTTAATGGAAGTTGAAGGAGGTATTTTGGTGTTGGTATGGAGATGATTATGGTTGTTACAATGAAGAAGCACCTAGCATAAACCATAAGTGTGGTTTAATGGTTTTACTAGCTTTGTATCTGAAACCAAAGTAGCTCTCTTATGATTTCTAATAAAATATCCATATTTAATTTAACCGAAACCATAAGTGTGGTTTAATGGTTTCACTAGTTTTGTATCTGAAACCAAAGTAGCTCTCTTATGGTTTCTAATAAAATATCCATATTTAATTTAAAATAAATATTATAACCGAAACCATAAGTGTGACTTAATGGTTTCACTAGTGTTGTATCTGAAAACCAAAGTAGCTCTCTTATGGTTTTCAATAAAATATTCATATTTAATTTAAAATAAATATTATAACTGAAACCATAAGTGTGACTTAATGATTTCACTAGTGTTGTATCTGAAACCAAAGTAGATCTCTTATTGTTTCCAATAAAATATTCATATTTTATTCAATATAAATATTATAACTAAAATCTGGCTTAATGGTTTCTGAAACCATTTAACCAGCATAATGATTTTCAAAATAACATTGCATAAATAACCAATGATTTTGTAACAAATCTAGGGGAGAAAAAGAATAAAATCTGGGGGTGCGCAAAGTAATCTGGGTGCACACAGCAATTTGGGGGGTGCGCTAGAAATTTGGGTGCAAACATAAAAAACTAGGTGTAAGTGTAAAACTGGGTAAAAAACAAAACCAACAAAAAAACCAAAAAGGAACTGGGCTTTCAGGCCCAGTAGGCTAAAAATAAAAACAGAACGCGTGCATCAGCAGAAAGGGGGTGGGGATAGCGAGCCATTGGGGGGGCTGGGGGGCGCGTGCGAGAAATTTCTGGTGCTTATGCACCGTGCATAAGGATCTCCTTATGCATAATAACTTTGCCCTCTACCCCCATTGGATAACATTTACGGAAGATCAAACCGTACATAATCCTCTCTATTAAATCAAGCGTCAATCATCACCAGAATAATAACTATTAATAATCGAATAGCTCTTTGAATGTACATTTTCATCATGTTTAAGTTTAACAATTTTTAATTGCAAAGATAGTAACACTTCCGATCTGATTGATTTATGGTTGGTGTGGGATTTTGTAATGTATCTTGCGAACATTACATTAATACTTGTACTCATTATGTTTGAGTTTGACAATTTGTCACAAATTATTAAATATGCATCGCATGATCCACACTTAGATCGCTATTCGCTAAGAACGTTTTAATCAAAAATTTGATTTTCGTTATTTTTATCCTTAATTTTTGTTGTGTAAGATATTTATATTTAATTTATGTTATGTTAAAAAATTCTAAATTTTAGTACATGAAATTTATATGATATTTTAAAAATACTATTAAAAATCATTAATTTTTTTAAGAATTTTATGATAATTAAACAAATTTAGTTTTCGTAGGGAATAAAATTACGCGAAAGAAAAATTTATGTGGAAGAAGGGCATTAGTCCTCTTCAGTATAAAAAAATGGCCTGACCAAATTCATTATTGATAAAAAAACTTTATTTTATAGAGACTAAAAACATATTCAATTCATAAAAAAAATTAAAACTAACCATTTGAATGAGAGAAGACTAACCCATTTTTTTTTTTGACAAAACCCGAAACAATTAATGCACACAAAATTGACACTTGAACAAAAAGAATAATTAGTTGACAATTTTAAATTAGTAGTAATTACTTTATATTTTTTTATTGAATTACTTAATTTGTTGCCTTATATATGATTTCAAATAGTTGACTAAAGTGACTGTTGCCAAACAGTCAATACCATTTGATGCCGAACCAAATTCAATTGGTGGTAAAAACCAAAATAACAGTGAATACGGAATTTATATGTTGCCTCGTATAATTTATGTGATCTTGGTAACTTTTTATTTGATTCAATTGGCCGGAAAAAAAAAAGACATTACCTTTTATGGTTATTTCCTTATTTATTTATTCTTATTTTGGAAAGAATCATTATATATATAAAACGTACACATGAATGAAATTATATAAAAAATATTAGGCTTAATAGATCTTTTGGTCCCTGTATGTTCATGAATTTTTTGTTTTAGTCCCTGTATCTTGTTTTGTTGCAAATAAGTCCCTCAATGTACAAATATTTTTGGTTTTAGTCCCTAAAGTCAAAATCCGTAGGAAAATCTGAAGAAAAATTTCCACAAAAACTGCGAATTTTCCTGCGGATTTTGACTTTAGGGACTAAAACAAAAAAAAATTATACATTCAGGGACTTATTTGCAACAAAACAAAATACAGGGATTAAAACCAAAAATTCGAGAACATACAGGGACCTAAAGATCTATTAAGCCAAAATATTACACATGTATATATGGAAGGTAGGTGGACAATAAATTGTGCTGCTAAATTTTTTTGAATAATAAAATCAATCTTCAAAAAAACTACATTCATAATCTAGGAGACATAATATTACTATTTTTTTACCAATGAAACACAATATTATTATACATACATTTTAATTTTTGAACGATCCACAACTCTTTTTGAGCGATCAAACACAAATGATATAAAATAACACCATTTGACATATCGGTAAATATGGTTACCTTGAATGATGTGATTTTGAAATTATTTAAAATTTTTTAATATAATTTTTTTATTTGAATACCTCATCATGTATTTTTTTTTTCAATTACCTCAACACGTATTTTTAGACATATATTAACATTATTTTAAATTAAATATTAAATACTACATTAAAAATTATGATTAGGGAAAAAGAGAAAGGAACCACGTGTGTGGACTCACTATTAAACAATATATATACATAGGTAAAGTGCAAATGTGTAGCAAGAAGCCCCAAACTAGAAGACGCATCCATCTTCTGGAGTAGTGTACATGGCTGCTGAGCAAGGTGATAGATTTTCCTTCATTGAAGTACCACTTTTGGATGATGAAAAAGTGTACCAAGTTAATGGTAATTCAAAAACTAAGGATGAAAACCACACGGTTCATGAGGGTAACACTTCTTTATTCAAGACTTGCTTCCATCTTGTTAATGGCATCTCAGGTTCAAATTTCTTGCCTTCTCTTTCTTATTGTCTTTCATCATCAATAATCACTCTTACTTAAGTTATGTCTCTGGTCACTATTATAAATAAAAATTATTTTTTAAATTTATTAAAAAATAGATGTATCTGGTCTATAATAAATAAATATATATCATTATTTTAACAAATTAATTAAAAGATATTTTTAGCTTATAAATAGTGATCGGAGCATGTGGGAACTTTACTCTTAATTTGTTGTTACTTGATTTTCTTTTTCTTGCTTTCTTCTGTCCTTTATTGTTTGTCTCTAATTTCAAGGTGTGAGTGTTAAGGTCGACAACTACACAGTGGAATAATTACTTAACTAATAATGATCCACTAATTGCTTCAAAAACATAAAATTTAAAGTCTTCTTAATACAAAAGGTATATTCTTTCATTATTTTGTTTGAAACGAGATATTATACCTCCATTTTTCATAGGTATATTTTGAGAGATAGTCGCAAAATATAGTGGAATTAACTCAATGATAGTAAAATTGACTACCTACTTTTACATTAAAATTATTTAAATAATTGTACCAAAAAAAAAAAATTATTATAAATAAATGAGTCATACACAATCAGCCAAAAATAGTCATTTTGTTGTCATGGATGGTTGAAAACATAACTAATAAGGGGAAGCATTATTATCGAACTAAATCATTTTCTCTTATTTATATGGATTTATCTAACATGTGCAAAGTAATAAAAAATGATAATTTTTTTATATAAAAACAATACTTATTTATCAAAAATTTATTTATTTAATATAAAATACACAAATTCCAATATAAATTTATTATTTTAAACTTTTTAACAATTGCAAATTTAGTAAAAAAACTCTATTTTTATATGCAGTTTCATACACTGTTATTTTACCCCCAAATTGCGTAAAAAAATACCCCCAAACTCACGTGCTTTTACATCACCCACTTAATAGCAACACAATATAATTATTTATCTCAATTTAAATAGAATTCCTATTAACTAGGAATGACCAAGTATAATGAAAACTTTTTTTTTTTTGGTCAGGTAATGAAAACTTTTAATTTGTGTAACAACTAACAAGTATAAAATCGGCTAGCTTAAAAGTAGGTAAAAACAATTAACCAAAAAAACATGATAATTAATTAGAGTAGTATGATATGATAAAGTCAAGAGAATTAACTAAATAAAATAATTATAACTTTAAAATAAACTATAATTATAATATAAAATATATAATACATATATAGTAGAATTTGCTTATATATATATATAGTTCAATTTTACTATTCATATTTAGCTTAATTGTAGTTTTGGTCTTCTATTTTTTTAATATATAGAGGGTGAGGAAATGTATGTGGATTTCATTAAAGCTTGATTTACAAATTAATTTGTTAATTACAATATGTCCAAGTTTTACTAATTTGTTTTTCATTTTGTACAATATATTAATTTTGTGTCTATTTTTGATTTTCACTTTGTCTGTACTCATTTGCAATTATTTGTGTACAAATATTCCATAGTATCCAAATGAGACTGAGATATTGCTTTCAAGGCTGTAGAGATAACGATATTTAAATGATACAATACTTTAATTATTTGACTCATGAAAGATATTTTAATATTAGCCATGAATCATTAGATACAAGATTATAGCATATTAATATATTAGAATTGAATCAGAACGACGTACCTTTTACATTGAGCTGTTACAGGAGCAAGAGAGAGGGATAACTACCCTCATCACCATTGACATTCAGAATTAGGTTTTCACCCTTGTATTAACTGTCTGATGGGATAACAATTATATAGCCGAATGGTTGAAGGCAGAGACCTCTCACTGGGCTTAACTGAATGGTCCAACCCATCACGGTCCATTCAGGGACAAAAGCCCAATCATATAATTCATCAATAAGTGCTTAATAACAATAGACCATAATCTATATTAATAATAATTCCTAATAATTGATTATTGTCAATCCATAATTGATTAATTAAATAATTAATCTAACATTCTCCCACTTGGATGACAATCATCAATTAGTAAGATAATATAAATTTTAATACAAGAATTAAATTATGGTCAAAGCACTTGTTTACCAAACAAAAGTAAACTTCAACATTGCAGAAAATGAATCCGATAGGGAAAACATATCATACAAGTCAAAGATTTACATTTTATACTAGAATGATGAATTTAGAGTAACATATTTCAAATGAGAATAATATGTTATTAAAGAATGGCCCAAGCATATGAAAATGCTATAATAAAACTCCCACTAATCCAATATATAGAAGACTTAATCAAATCGTTATGAGTTATAATACTCATGTATATAAGTCTATAGTTAGTGGTTCTGCCAATGAGTTTTAATTTTATAATAGTCATAGAATATCCACATAGGTCAAGTAATTAATAGCTTATAGGGATAGCCTATTAAGAGAATAATTACTTTTAGTCAAAATCAATAAATGTTCTACAATGTTTGACATTCAATTAATCCAAGTTTTAACAAAAATTGTGACTATGAAAATCCATAAAGAAATATGAGACTGGAGAGTCTCCAATTGGATTAACACAACCACTTTGTTTAAAGAAAAATAAGATATGGATTAATGTGGCCACAAGAATGTCAATAATGAACAATTATGATTATGCAATTCATAAGTACTTTAAGAATACAACATCATACTCGATAGGAGTATTGATATTATAGCAGTACTTACTATTTATGACCTTGTGAAATGTTGGTAAAAGAGAAGCACAATGTATTTGCATGCAAAGAGATTATTGTGCATTTTCCAACAACTGACTTAAGCATCTAATTATGATGCTTACTGAGATTAAAGAATTTTTATATATATCTCAGTATAATAGAATGAGACTAAAATTTAAAGTCTCTTAAGCTATGCCATATTTTATTTAGCGCGCAAGAATATATGGCAAGAGTGAGATTATAATTTTAAGTTTTGTGTTTAGATCATTGTATACATATTTCCATTAATCTCACATATATAAACAAGAGTGAAATTTTTCATTTGAGCTCATAGTATATAATATTATGTACACACTCCCACTGATTCCACATATATATAAACAAGAATGAGTGGAATTTTCTTTAGTGTTTTCATTAGTGATCACTGATATACAAAAAACATAATATGTAATATTTAACAGTGGGATACTTATTTGCTAGTGCAAAATTATCTATATATGTGGTTATATTATTTTATTTTATTTCACTAATAGAGTTTCAGAAACTCAACCACATATTTGCACATGAATATAGCAGAATTACTGATGCAAGTGGTAACTCAATCATAATATGAAATCCAATATATATATATAACTTTTCATTGGCAGATTTTATCAAGATTTGGATTTCATGGTTAACCACATATTCTGCATTTAGAATTAAGGAGAACATAAGTTTTTCTTAATATTTTATAGCACAAAATCTCCTTATAACAAATTAACTAAATTCTCAAAGGAATTTTTATAAACAAGGTAACCTTCATTTGGAAGAGTATGATGATTATATATAAGAGGTTTATCATCATATGAGTGAGATTAAGTCTCTATGTTTATAAGATAGGATATGAGACTATATATATAAAAGGTTTAATAACTCACTCAAAATTCAAATGCTACAATTATAGACACAAACATTTGAGAGATAGTTAGGTTACACGCAGCGGAAATACATGAGACTTATATTTTATAATTATTATTGAGGATATATGAGAAAATAGTCATTAACTTCCATAAGTGTTGAAAAATAGAAATACTATTAAATATGTCAAATATAGTGGAAATGGCAAAATTAAATATCTCAAATATACCATTTATCAATATTTAGAATAATGGTATAAAATAAATAAATTTTTTCTTAAAATAGTTGTTAAGCATTTTGAGATTTTGACATATTTCTTTTACAAAATAAGTTTCAAATAATATAGAATAACATGGAAGTATATGATAATTTATAAGAAAAGACTATGATTAATATCCTCAATACAAGTCTCTACAATAGTTTTTATTTCTAAAATCATAAAACAAATAAAT
The DNA here is from genome assembly GCA_030408175.1 of Trifolium repens. Taxonomy (NCBI): domain Eukaryota; kingdom Viridiplantae; phylum Streptophyta; class Magnoliopsida; order Fabales; family Fabaceae; genus Trifolium; species Trifolium repens. The sequence continues at coordinate 2,255,031 of CP125840.1, forward strand.
ATCTTTGTTTATGAGCTATAGTTCATTGGCATGTAGAATTTTCTTCACTTGATAGATAATTATAGTTAAATTTGTGAGATGTTTTTTCTCACACAAAGGATGATTATGTTAAGTAATGTCATACCGATAGGGTATGTCCATCACGTTACACAATACATAGTGAAGATTCTCCCACTTGATAGAGAATGATAGTTGAATTAAAAGTTTGAAAATATTTTAAATAAATATTCAACTATTTCTCTATCACAGAATGATCATGTTGGGTAACGTCACACCGATAGGGTATGTCCGTCACTTACACGATTCAGGGATAGTAGCAATCCAAAATATTTAAAAATTTAAATGTCATTAAATAAAATTAGAATTCTATTGGATTGCAAAATTCAAATAATAGCTACATGTCTTCTTGTATAATATATTTACTAAAGTGTCTTATTTATTGTAATTTCATTCAAGAGTATTAAAGGTAATTGTAACACCCCGTTTTTCATAACGCAAAAAAAGGGCATTATTTTTTTTTTCTTTTTCGACTAACACTCAAAGTGCGCATAATAGTTTTATAAATGAACCGGCATTCAAATATACAAAAGAACTCATTACCAAAAGGTGCTTCGACAAACAAAGTGTATTCCTGAATAATTACAATCCAAGTCTAAGTATCAAAACAAGTTAGAAATCCTATGCTAACCAAAAAGCACGGTGCACAAAACACACCGGCGCATAGTCTAACTATCCTAGGCTACAGCTCCAACCGCTCACTGGGGCCTGGAACAGCCACCGTCGTCACCACGACCTAACCCATCATCTGGGTGGGATGAGCCCGCAAATGAAAGAAAGGGTCACCACAAAATATATAGTATGTATATATATATCCGGTGCGAAAGATTGTACACATAACAATAATTTCACGAAACACAAGAGAAAGCTCTTTAACTCAAAAGTATTTCCCACCAACGGGTTTATATAAATAAATCACCAAGCCTAATGCAGACTTCTACAATGAGTGTGACACCAATCACTGGCTGCCACATGCATGATTTTCCGGAAAATTAACCTCTCCTCGAAGAGTCGTGGGGTAGGCAAAGCCACACAGAAATATACGTACCCGCACTAAAATGCCACACAAGGCAGGTGAAGTCACACAGACAAACACCAGGCGAAGTCACACAGACAAACACCAACTCAATATAAATCCAGAGGGATTTGGCGAAGCCACACAGTCAAACGCCCGGTACGTAGGCAAAGTCACACAGACATACACCTAGGCACGCAACTATGAAATGCATGGCATATATTCTCTTCGGCATATACGGGATAGTCACACAAGACAAAATCCTCGCGTAGTCCTATCTGACGCACGCATTCATATATGCTCATGCAAACATTCACATAGCCTAAAGCCTATGCACAAGTCGTCACAACATGCATACATTTTTCTAATCATATGTAAGTTGCACTTTTAATTTATAACCACGATCTCATAAACGAGAATACATAAGTACAAACATGCCAAGCACACAGCAAATGCATAAACAGCAATTTCAAGCATGTCGTAACCGTTTTAAAAGACAGAAATAAAGTGGAGCCCTTACCTCGTCAAGCACTCAACTATCACACGATCGCACAACACTTACTTGCTTCCTAAAACAAGCAAAGTATTCAATCAAAACCATATCCAATCAATCCTTAATGAATTGGACTCTAAAACCCCAACAACCAAAGGTTTTCTAAGGAAAATCCTTCTTTCGGATACCATACCAAAAACTACCGTATTGATCAACACTCATGAGTTATATGTACTATTTTTAGGACCCAAAACAATAGTCAAAAGTCTTAAATAATTTGAAATGCAAAATGGCCGTTTTCTTGTGTTATAAGCTACGTACTTTCCGAGTACCCGAAAAACTCGTTTCCAATCCCTACCACTTCCATAAATAAATAAAAAGGGATTAGAAAGTTAAAAACCAAGTTTAGAAATCAGAATCCAAAATTTCAACTCTCAGAGCTCGCCCTGGCGAGTTGGTGGCGAGTGAAGGCAGAGAGTACTGGTCTTACTCGCCCTGGAGCTCGCCCTGGCGTGTTGTCAGGACCTGTGACACTCGCCCTGGCGAGTAACCACTCGCTCAGCGAGTTGCACCTGTCATGACAGCATAAGACAGCAACTCACACCACCTTTTTCCACCCCAAGCCTAGTTTGATTCTATTAGTTCCCAACATCTTTTCAAGGCATAAAAGCAAACCATTTTCATAAGCAAGCAACACATTTCCGAAAGCATGTTGGTTGCTTCGAGTGCAAGTTATTTGATTTTCATTTTCAAAATCAAAACCAAATCCAAGCACAAGTTTTATTACGGGCTTTAACCGTCCCGTAATCATTTTCAAACATGTTTTCAAGGTAAAAAGCGACACCACATGTCACAATAGTTTTAAACCATTTTGACCCCAAAACACTACCCAAAAACACTTAGGAAATATTTTCATAAACCTCAAAATATTTTTCATCGGATTTTCCAAAACAAAACCATACAACGCATTTCCCTTTCGGCCAAAGGTTCAAAGACAACTTTTCTTTTCAAAACCTTACAACATAACCTCATGCAATTGATCAATACATACACCAACCAAAACCCTAACTTTTCTCATGAGATTTTTCACCAACTCATGAAAAACAAAACAACAAAGCCTACACATGCTTCTCTAGACCTCATGAACAACTTTCATGAAACAAGAACTAGCAAGAACAACCTTTCTCACCAAACCCTCTTAAGAACATAAACCCAAAAACCTCAAAACTCTAAAAATCTACCAACCTAAGAGATGAGAAGAGAGGGTTACCTTTAGAAAGTGATTCTCTACAACTTTCTTCAAAGCTCCAAAGCTTGAAATGGAGTGAAATGGTGAGGAAATGAAAATTTGTGAAGGTTGGAAAGAAAGTAATGGAGTCTACGTGAAAGAGAGAAAGAATGAGATGATTTGGTGATGTTTTTCTAAGTGACCAAGTGACCAAACCTCCTTACTATGCCAAAGCTCTTGCTCACTCATGGCCATTGGATCAAAAACAAAATGCCAAGACAAAACCCTAGCCATTGGATCAAACCAAACCAAATCCACTTGAGATAAAACTCAATACCTCATAGAAATGCTCACACGTTCAGCTCTCGCACGCCGCGACGAACGAAACTCACCAAAACAGAAAACCTACAGACAGAACGTCTATCGTTTCACATTTCCAAAACTTATCGCCGAATCTTTTTCCGCGACTGTAATTTTCTTCCATACATCAGAAAATTAATCTCAGAATATATCCTAACTCGCGCAGATATATAAAACTTCCATCCGAAACCTCACTCAAAACAGACTCAATAAGATTTTACAACGACGGGTAAAATCCTACTCGTTTTTCCAAAAACAAGAATAATCCAAAACTTATTATTCTAAAACCACATATAACTTCTTATTCAAGCAACAGGATCACAGAACCAAAGTCTGTACAATTACAGTGCACGAGCACTAAACAGGCTCAATTACAGCAAAAGCTAATAATTACACGATGTTTCGTCACACAAACACATCGAAACCATAATATTCCTTAAACCAACTTTACAATGAAATCTTGGGTCTTACAGTAATAAATAAGAACTATAGCATATCAATGTACTATTCTTATGTCACAACATTTCAAAAATGACAGGGTACTTGAAAAAATAATAAGTATAATGAAATTAAAGTACATTGAGTAATAACAAAATTATATTAACAACAACACACCGATAGGGTATAATTGTTATCAATATAATTTTAAGTGTAATTCGTACAATTGTATCCACGATAGGTGAGATTACAATTATACAAATCAATAATATTTATGCTTAAAAGAATATGATAAAATAATATCATGCATAAACAATCTATTTAATTTACTCAATATTAGTCATATTCAAATAATAGAAAGATATGCTTCACAATATTTTAAATTAGCACATCATAAATATGACCGTTGAATTTATATATACAAAAGAGTATAATAACAAGAGTTGTTATTTTAAAATAAAAGTGTGTAAAATGGGTTTTTTTTTTTTTTTTTTTTTTTGTATTTTATCCAGAATAGAACTATTAGAATAAGGATTTAAATACTCCCACTAAGCTATAACTTAGGATATGATTACAAAAGGAGTGTTATTTTAAGAAGATAATATATGTAATAGTTCTAGAGTTCTATTTAGAATATTCTGGAAAAGAATTCCACTTTTATATATACATAATTGCACAACAAAAGAGAAGAAGAAATAAATTCTTCATATATGCAATAACAAATAATAAGTCACATGAGGTTGAAAATTTTAATTAGATCGCGACTAACCTCATAGAATGTGACATTCATCCTTGTCCTTAGAGTCATTGGCTTTTGATGATTTGCCAAGAATACCATTTGATAACATCATCTCAGAACATTCATGAATAAAGAATTAAGAATAAGCCATTAGAATTAAACATATATGAGACTCTAATTATAAATCAATATGATTTACATAAATACTTAGTTGCAAGGATGCTAATAGTTTTAAAATTGCCTCAATTTTAATAAACTTGTTTTTATAATATTTAACTGACAAACAATAATGAGGCGTACAAGTTTAATTCATACTTAGAATTTTAGCATAAACAAAATGCAAGATTGCATCATTCAATAAAATATATAGTTTAATAATAAGGTGATCCAAATGTCAAATTGCGACATGACACATAATTAACATAATTATAGAGTTTATAATATTTGTCACAAAATTAAGGACAATTAATTATGGGTCTAGATTGAAGTGTGTAGTAGAAAGTATAATGTATATTAAAGAAAAATATGCCAGTTTTAAATTCACTTAATATAAATGGCATACATAATATACATTTTACTATACTTTATTTTAAAAGGAATGACAGCTAAGACACCATAATTAATTTGTGACTAAGAAAATAGACAAGTGCCTAAATTTATATTTGTCGCAAAAGGATTGTTCAACTTTAAATATTTGGATCTTTATGCTATAATATTATGAATCGAAGAATTTAACTAATAGATTAAATATACAATTATTCAGAATAGAACTCTCAAAATAATTTAATTTTAAATACTCCCAAAATAGTTTTTAATTTTAAATGGAGTTAATTAACGAAAAACCAATAAAAGGTTAAAGAGTTCTAAATTTCAAAAAATAATTATTTTGGACAATAGTTTATTTTATATATATAATTGCACATTTTACTTTTTCATGAAAGGAGTATATAAAATTCAAACAACTTTCTCCTTATATGCAATTATATAATTTAAGTCACATAATTAGATTCACTGACCTCAGAGAGTGTGACTTTCATCCTTGTATGTAGAGTCTGTTGAACTTTATTGACTTTAGCTGGATTTCAGGAAGTCTTTTACGACGTTGTCTCAAGCGGTTCATAGAATAAACAAAGAGAAAACCGTTATATCAAGACATAAGACTCTAATGATAGATCAATAAAATTTATGTATACATTCACAAGGATGACATAATAATATGCCTTAAGAATTGATCAAAAGAATTATCTTTTATCATATTTCACAAGTGAACATTTAAATAAAATGATAAGGCAACATATAATTTAATAATGATAATAATATAACATTTGGTGACAATAATCTCCAAAATTTGAGCCTAAATAATTTTACGATCATAACACTTTCAAATAAAATAAAAAAATTATTAGTGTTACTACTATTACAATATTTTAGGCTCCAATTAAGAGAATATGTTATGCAATTCACATATTTAAATAACACCTATATTATTATCATTATTTATTTATTTTAAAAGGTCATAAATTAAAATTACCATTTTGTTCCAAAATAATAAAATAACAGAGTATGAATTTAATTGATCTGGAATCAATTAAAACAATTTAATGACGCATTAATTGAGAGTGAGAAATTTTCTAAGTGTCATAAAAGGGTAGAGAAATTTCCATATTAGTTTTGGACCAAAAGAATTTGAGAAAATGATATGAAATTTACAATTTATTCTCAAAGTAATTAATATAATATGTTCAGGTGTCCAAAATTCCAAAATATGTGCCAAAATATCAAAATATTTAATAAATAATTATTTGGGAGAAAAATAAAAAAAATATTTAAAACGATGTTCACACGTCACCACAATTCCACAAACTTTCGGGGAGAGTGGGCTTTGTTTGTTGGTAGTTTACAGAATTCGGGTCACAATTACCCGTACGCTACAATTTTCACAGGTTTTGATCTTGATTCAGTGACAACAAGAATACTCTTAAAATCTTAAGAACAATCAAACGAATTGAGACAGACTGTAGATTGAAAGAATTGGAATTCTGAATCGCATATGGTTTAGAAAATGCATACGGTGAAATTATTTGGCATATATGGTATATATCATGTACTCTCAAAATTTTGACCAAGACACCGAATTTCCAAAGGATATTTAAGCAGATCGACCTCAAATTAATTTGATGAAACATTGTTAGTAACGTTTTCAGCATCACCGATTCACCAAATCAAAACACATATATATATATTAGCGTTCGTATGATTCAACTCCAATACACTAACCGTATGCTCAATTTCCATAGAACAAATAATAGCCATAATATGTATCTAGCGGCTCTTGATACCAATTGAAAGATATTTTAATATTAGCCATGAATCATTAGATACAAGATTATAGCATATTAATATATTAGAATTGAATCAGAACGACGTACCTTTTACATTGAGCTGTTACAGGAGCAAGAGAGAGGGATAACTACCCTCATCACCATTGACATTCAGAATTAGGTTTTCACCCTTGTATTAACTGTCTGATGGGATAACAATTATATAGCCGAATGGTTGAGGGCAGGGACCTCTCACTGGGCTTAACTGAATGGTCCAACCCATCACGGTCCATTCAGGGACAAAAGCCCAATCATATAATTCATCAATAAGTGCTTAATAACAATAGACCATAATCTATATTAATAATAATTCCTAATAATTGATTATTGTCAATCCATAATTGATTAATTAAATAATTACAAATTCCAATATAAATTTATTATTTTAAACTTTTTAACAATTGCAAATTTAGTAAAAAAACTCTATTTTTATATGCAGTTTCATACACTGTTATTTTACCCCCAAATTGCGTAAAAAAATACCCCCAAACTCACGTGCTTTTACATCACCCACTTAATAGCAACACAATATAATTATTTATCTCAATTTAAATAGAATTCCTATTAACTAGGAATGACCAAGTATAATGAAAACTTTTTTTTTTTTGGTCAGGTAATGAAAACTTTTAATTTGTGTAACAACTAACAAGTATAAAATCGGCTAGCTTAAAAGTAGGTAAAAACAATTAACCAAAAAAACATGATAATTAATTAGAGTAGTATGATATGATAAAGTCAAGAGAATTAACTAAATAAAATAATTATAACTTTAAAATAAACTATAATTATAATATAAAATATATAATACATATATAGTAGAATTTGCTTATATATATATATAGTTCAATTTTACTATTCATATTTAGCTTAATTGTAGTTTTGGTCTTCTATTTTTTTAATATATAGAGGGTGAGGAAATGTATGTGGATTTCATTAAAGCTTGATTTACAAATTAATTTGTTAATTACAATATGTCCAAGTTTTACTAATTTGTTTTTCATTTTGTACAATATATTAATTTTGTGTCTATTTTTGATTTTCACTTTGTCTGTACTCATTTGCAATTATTTGTGTACAAATATTCCATAGTATCCAAATGAGACTGAGATATTGCTTTCAAGGCTGTAGAGATAACGATATTTAAATGATACAATACTTTAATTATTTGACTCATACATAGAACAGTGTGGGCACTGTTTTCTCCATCCTATCGACTATATAATATTTAAAATAAATTTTAATTGAATCATTTCAAATACAAACATGGACAGACACATGTGAGTATGTGACCAATTTTTGTATTCTTTTAATTTGATTCAGGATTAGCAATTTAATAATTGATGTGCACAGTTTTTTTATTTCCTCATTCAGTCATGTATCACTATCAATTGTAAAAAGAAAAAAATAGGCTTAATTCAATATCTGATTCTTTATGTTTATTTTAAATTTTAATTTGGTCCGTTATGTTTTAAAAATTTCAATTCGATCCTTAATTACATTTATTTTAGGTTCCTTTCTGTTAATTTTGTCACATGTGGCAGACAATTTGCAGAAACAAGCCACCATTCTTGAAAGCAAGAGTAACTAATTGAGAGTCTGTTTCTAACCAAAGACATAACCAACCATTTTTTGAAGCTATCTCAACTGCATGCATAACCCCAATAAGCTCTGCATGAAAAAAAGTAGATATATTTAAGTTAAAACTGAGAACCAAAATTGCAATTAAGCCAAACGTTAAGCATTAATCGTCGAGACATTAAAATGTTACTAACTTTAATATTCTACTCTAAATTTCAGGAGTTGGTATTGTCTCAATACCTTATGCACTAGCATCAGGAGGATGGTTAAGCATAATCCTACTATTTACAATAGCCATAGCATGTTGTTACACAGGAACATTGGTCAAAAAATGCATGGACATGGATCTTAATATCAGAACCTTCCCAGACATAGGTCAATATGCATTTGGATCCAAAGGAAGATTAATGGTATCAATAATCATGAATTCAGAACTCTATTTAGCAGTAACAGGTTTTCTAATTCTAGAAGGAGACAACCTTAACAAACTAATACCAAATATGGAAATCAACATAGGTGGTTTAACAATTGGTGGTACAACAATGTTTACTATGATTACTACAATTGTTATTTTGCCAACTGTTTTGTTTGAGGATATGAGTTTGTTGTCTTATGTTTCTGCTAGTGGTGCTATAGCTTCTTCAATCTTCATTTTGTCTTTGTTTTGGAATGGTGCTGTTGATGGAACAGGGTTTCATGGTAAAGGAAGAGTTTTTAATTTGAGTGGAATACCTTCTGCTGTTAGTTTATATGCTTTTTGTTATAGTGCTCATCCGATTTTGCCGACTCTCTACAATTCTATGAGGAATAAAAGTCATTACTCCGGGGTAAGTGTCGAGTTTTTTTTTCGTTACTTTATATGATTTATTGAGTTTATTTACTAGCATAAGCACTTATCAGACTATTCAAAAGAGCTTACAGAAACAACTTATGACATGTTCGTAAGTTATAACGTTGTTTGATTCATATTACCACCAACAATTTAGTGACAAAAAACTTTAGCTGTTGTTGCTATAGACCTGTTTGGATTTGATTATTTGAAATTATCTACTGATATAAGCACTGCACTTATCAGACTATTTGAAAGAGCTTATTAGGACAACTCATGACATGTTTGTAAGCTGCTTTTAACTTATATTCATTAATTTTTCGGAACAGTTTATTAAAACAAGTTATAGCTTAAATGAAAACGGTCTGGCCCATTTTATCTTTTGTTACAGAAATATCTTATACATAAACACTTATATGATCATAGCTAATGCTACTAGTGCTTAATTAAGCCTATGTTTGGTATCACGGTAAATATACCATAATTCGGTGATCCACCGTAGTTTTGCAGAAGCTACACTCTGCAGCGTCTGCAAAACCACAGTTGATCACCGTAATTCTGGCATATTCAGCGTGATACCAAACATACACTACATTGTTTATACATACTAAACTTTTGCTTTTTCTTAATTTTTCTGTTTTGGCAGGTCCTATTTGTAAGCTTTTTAGCATGCACATTTGGTTATGCAGCAGCAGCAATTCTAGGCTACTCAATGTTTGGACAAGAAGTTGAATCACAAGTAACTTTAAACCTCCACACAGGAAAATTAAGTTCAAGAATAGCAATATACACAACCTTGGTTAATCCAATAGCAAAATATGCATTAATGCTTACACCAGTCATAAATGCAATAAAAATGAAAGTTTCATGCAATTACTCTAACAAAAGAATCACACATATGATTATTAGTACATCATTATTAGTAAGTTCTCTTATTATAGCAGTGACCATTCCTTTATTTGGATACCTTATGTCACTTGTTGGAGCATTGTTAAGTGTTTCAGCTTCAATTTTAGTTCCATCAATTTGTTACTTGAAGATTTCAGGAGCTTACAAGAGATTTGGATCTGAAATGATTGTTAACTATTTGATTATTGTGATGGGGGTTGCTATTGCTGTTTTTGGTACTTATAGAGCTCTTGTAGATATAATTCAAAACTTGTAAGTTTTCTTTGATACAAGTGTTTTCCTCTCCTATATAACTTTTGGAACTTTGGTTTGTAGTAAATTGGTTTATTTCTTTGTTGTATAAAGAAGTACTTCTAGTATAATAGTATTAACAACTTATGATATTAAATGTATGTTAGAGATTTTGTTGTGATTTGAACATGTTTTGAGGATTATTTAATTTGTTGCAAGAAAAAGGCATTTTCCTATGTTAGGTAACATGATATTTTGGGTTTGGTTTATGTTCTTGGAGCATGTTTGAATGTTGGGTTTGAATCTGAATCCTCTAAAGCTGCTGCAGCAACATTGTGTGGCTCTCATTAGGGACACTAAGAGACCCTAGTTATTTTCTAGTGCGTCCTACGAATTTATCAAAATACCTCTGTTCGCTACTTAGGTAGCATATACACCCCAAAAACACCTACCCAATTTTTTTAATTTTTATATAAAGGCCGCCACATAAGTAGGGGACGACATTTACAAAAATTTCTCATTTTTATAATGTTTGCTACTTAATTCTATGGTTTGAGAATGACGAGTAGATTGAATTTCTCTTTCTTGCTTGTCGAGATGAATTCTCTTGTTGTGGTTAACATGATCATATCTCGGAAGACTCATAATCTTCGTATATTTCCCTTCTTGAAGTGTTATCTCTCATGAATCAAACACATTGAAAGCATAAATTCAAGTCTATTTATCGAAAAACTAATCATTGTGCAGATCGTCTTGCAAATAACGGTCACAATGGCGAGTTGGTTTGATAGAGTTTCCAACTCGTCATCCTTCTTTGAATTTGTTGTATAATCATTGCAAATGTGTCGTTATAATATTAATATTTAATAAAAAAATTATAATTTTTAATTTAAATATCTAAAAACTGATTCAAATTAAACTACACTAAATTGAACAAATCATATCAACTTTTTTAAGCAATCATCTAAAACCAAACAGAACTACAAATAATTATATCTTTAATTTAACGGTCCTACAATTAGCTATAGATTAAAGCTAAATCACATAACTTATTACATAGTTCTTAAAAGTTTGGAGAGGTCAAGACCACCTTTAATTTCAACATCCAATGTTGGATATATTATAATCAAAATTAAATTCAATAAATGATGATGGAAGCAGAGAATGAACCTTTCCCATGTACGTTGAAGGAAAATTTGGAACTTTGAAGCATTTGAAGTTGGGTTTGGTATATGGATATGATTCAATGTCATGGTCGGAAGAGGTTGCACACCGTTTTCTGCTAAAAATAAATTAAAGGCCGTTGCCTTGTCCATTTGTTGATCCATGAAACCAACCCTAGCCCCTTTTTTAGGTCACAAGCTTGACTCATTGACTCCTTTCAAATGAAATGAACAACAATGTACCACCTACAAAGATTAAGGAACAAGTTTGCATGTCTAAGTTGTCATGTGATTAAACTCACAATTTAAATATATAAAAAAAAAACTAAGTTCAAACTTAGACACTATTCAAAAAAGAATGTTCTAGTATTTCCCTTCAATATGTATAATCATATGTGTTATGTCAGTGTCTAACATCAAAACATACTTAATCCAATTAGTATCGGTGCTTTGTTTAGCGCCTCTCTAGCAAGCTCAACCGCCACCCTACACTGTACACTATCAACTTCGGTCATCTATCTAGGTCCCCTTTGAATTAGCTTTAAATTGATATGAACAAAACTTTCATGGTCACAAGACTATAGAGACCAATTTTAGACACACTCACATAAAAGTAAAATATAGAATTAATTTTTTTGATTATTTATGAAATAATTAAAACAAAGTTATATTTAGTCCTGCGATCATATAAGAATAATCTAATTGCTCTTCTATTGTATTCATTTTTTATAGTAAAAAATGAGTGATTGAAAAGTACTAAGGGTAATCTAACTCATGTAGTATAAATAAGATCATATTTGTCATCATTTATTCCCTTGAATTCTTCCATACCCTTTTTATTTAATGTGTACCGATATATTTGCTGACGTGGATAATTGTGATAGATTCATAAATAGTACTTATTAATTTTTTTATATTAAATATTATTTTATGACCTATTAAAATTGTACACACCACCAATACATATTCAAATAAGATAGTACTGGAGTTTCACCTTAATCCTAGCCGTCACATTCAGAGAAGATTGGATCTCAATATCCCTCATCTTTTTTCTTATTAATTCTAAATGGAATGTTAGTTAGTTGTTAACACTCAGATCATATTGTATATGGGTGTAGATCCTCTCATTTTTTGTCACGTTCATTCAACACACTAATCTCAACCATTCATCTATTTTATTTGTCTCTTTCTCTCTTAGGCAATAGACTACTACTACTATGCTGTTGAAGCGTTATGTCTGTGCCAGGGCAGTAGGGGTGTTCATGGTTCAGAACTGAACCAAATTGAATTGAAATAAATGGTTTATGAACCAAACTAAAACCACTTGTCTCTAAAACCAGTTTATTTTATAAAATTGGTTCGGTTCAGTTTAAAACTAGTTCAAAATCAATTCATAAAAAAAAAACCAATTTTTTTTTAAATTCATTTGAAACTTTATTTTTATTGAATTAGTTACAAAATATGATTTTATTTCTTTTAAACCAACTTAATAAATAATTTTTTTTGGTAATAATGATAATCATTTTCTTTACGTAAAGATACTTCTTATTATTAGAGTACTATTTTTATACATACATTGTATTTTGAATTATTTTAAAACCATTTTTTAATTATCAGCATATACACAAAATTGATTTATATCCCTATTAATAATTGAATTATTAATATACACAACACAAAATTTAATTAATAGTATATTATAGATTTATAGTAACTTCAATTTAAACAATTAAAAAAAGGTTCCATGGTTGCAAATTGCATACTGTATGCAGCAGCATACAAACCCAGTAAGACAAAAATTAAGAAACATAGTTTTTCAAATAAAAAAAAAACAGATTTTATTAATTAACAAAACAATTTATTATTAAATTAATAAATTAATTAATTAAAGAGGGGTGGCTGGCCACCGGAGCACCGCCGCCGACCGCCGGAGCGCCGCCACCGGTCACCGGAGCACCACCGCCGACCGCCGTGAAGGTCGCCGGAGATCCGCCGGTCGCCGCCGTGGACCACCGCGCCGGTGCCGGAGGTCCGGCGTTGACCAGACCGTTGACCGGCCAGCACCACCACCTGTTTTTTAATTATTTATTTATTATGTAAAAATGATTTTGGGAGGTGTGGAAAAAAATTTTGGATTCATATAAGTTTGGGCTTTTTTTTTTAGCTAGAATATTTGGGCTTTGTTAAAAAAAGAAACTGAATTTTTTATATACCATTTCATAAAAAAAAAAATTGCTTTTATATACCACCTGTTTTTATATACCATTTCATAAAAATATAAAATATTTGCTTTTAAAATAATATATATCATTTCTTGAAAGGAATGGATACGAATTGGATAACCGAAAATTGTTTTTTGGGTAACGGTTTTTATTGGTTATTACAAATGGGTCACTGATTTATATTTGTAAAGTTTGGATTAGATTTTAAAAATTGGATCAATTTGGATACTAATTTGGTTAATGAAAACTGGTTTATTTGCACACCCCTACAGGGCAGGCTTATATGTGAAGAAAACATGGCTAGATAATATATTCCTATCAAATGATGCATAAGTGGACCTCTTCAAACCCAGTTGTAAAATTAGAGATGTAAAAGTTAGACTAATTGACATTTTAGGTTGAATAAGTGTATATGCTTGCAAAAATGTTTTTAGAGCATGAATGATCATAATGTATGATGCATGAGTGATGTAATTGAGCAGTCAAGTTTAATTAATTAGCACACAATGTATTTTCCAAATTTTTTATCTTAAGAGAAAAATATTGAATTATTAACCACTTACTTAAGGATCAAAATTTATCATCACTTCGTACAATTATAAATCTATGATCGAGATTGCTTACATCAGGGAATCCATGTCCAATGCAATCTAATATGTAACCAGCTATGAAAAATAATTTATGCAAATGAACAAGCTATTATTTCATAAAATACCTTAACACACTTATAAATAATACATAGAAATTTATTTATTTATATAAGTTGTTTTGTATAAGCTAAAAAATAAGTCAATGAAACATATACTTAGAGTATGTTGGGAATAACTTATTTTTGAGCTTATGCAAAACAGCTTATACAAATAAATAATGTTTTATGTTAATTTATAAATTCTTACTAACAAAAACTGTAATTTTATACGTTTTTTTCTCATAAAATACTTTAACATACATATAATAGTATATAAAAATTTATTTATTTGCATAAACTATTTTACATAAGCTCAAAATAATTAAACTATTCCAAACGGACCCACCCTGTATGATTAATATAGTGCCAGAATGCACGGGTTGCACGTGCCTTTATGAGGGAAGTACAGTTGCCTTTTCATATATAAAGAGCAGAGGAGTTGGTGACTTCCTGAAATATATGACACGAACCAATTCAATATTATGAAACGGTGAATTAATGCAACTGCCGCAAAAGCCAAACATAAGTTGGTTTTAATTATATAACATTTTGTCCTTACACACCATATATCATACAAATACCATATCTTCCACTTTTTGTCATCAATCATATTATGAAGTAATTCTTAAATTTCATATCACAATGAAAGAAGCATGGAGATTCATTACGTTTGTAGTAATTATTGGGGTGATGGTGTCTTTCCAATTCAATTCATGTTATGGTAAAGAAGGAGTCATTGATACATGCTTTTGGTTTGGGATGAAATGCTCTCAAGTAAATGTTGTGACCTTGTAAGCAACACCCTCCTCTTATTCTTTTTTTATACTTTTGATGTTAATTAAAGTTCTCTTATGATTTGCTTTTCTGTTTGATCAAGGTTTTTTTAAGAATAAACCACTACATTTCTATGATTTTATTTTAAGTGATAATAAAGAAGTTCAAACAATGAATGAAGTACAAAATTGAAAATTGGATAATTTAAAGGAAACTACTAGTTATAAAATTATTCAAATATTAGCTAGTTTATTATAGGTCCAATTTAATTATTTGTGTGAATATTTTAAGGGTGTGATTGTTTTAAATTTATATTAGATTTATTTTTCGGATTAACTTTTTTAGAAATATAAAAAGGAGATTGTATTACTAGATACTTTTATAAAAAGATATACTTTTATATGTAAGAACTAGTAGCTCAATTGACAATGTTAATATTGTTAGACCGAACATCTTCGTTCAGGTTGAAATTCGGAATCTCACGACTTTAAGTGGTGTTTGCCACTTTTTCTTTGAAAAAACAAAAAAGAAAAGACACTAGTATATGTGTAAAACATTTTTTTTTTATGAATTATAAAACTATTTGATTAATTCCATAAAAAAAATTATTAATATAGAATTGTGGTGCCTAAATATATGGTATTTCTTGAGTCAAAATATTTTTTGTTAGGTATTTTATTCATATAACTCAACTGATAATGTCAATATTGTTAAACTTAACAATTTCATCCGATTTGAATCTGAAACCTTGCGGTTGTGTTTTCGAGACTTTGAAGTTGTTAAACTAATGAACATTCTCTTCTAAGTTCAATAATATTGCTAATAAGTGTTCAATGTTCATGAATCATGACTATGGTTATCAGTATTTTATGATATGCAAGTCATATCTCAATTTGAACCAAAACTTATCTGAATTAATGTGAATATTTGCAGATACATATTTTAGATTTATTTTGATGCATCTTACCCCTTAACTTGTGTAGCTAGCCAACTTTTTTTCATCAACTTTATGTATCGCGCCTGTATCTTGATGTCTTTTAAGATTTGTATATATAGATAGTTAGCTTAGTTTTTGCATATATCACCTGTTTTTACCTAAAAAAAATCATACTTTTATTGATTTATCGTACTCTTTATAACAAGATTCGTTTCACGATTTGAATCATCGCGCATGTTTATGACAGGCACATTGGCCAACAAGGGGATATAGTTATACCATATAGCAGGAAACTTATACAAACAAAAAATTCTGCTAACTCACACAAAACCAAGAGGCTTGATGATGGCAAAAAGACTCCTTCGCCATCATCATCGCCATTTTCTAAATATATTTCACCATCACAAAGTCTCTCAAATTCACCATCGCCATCGATTTTCCTTCAATCATCAATAACATCACCGGAACTTTCCCCTTCGCCATCACCCTCTCCCTCGCCTTCACCTGTGATAGCGCCAACAACTTCACACTCACCACTTACATCAAATCCACCTACAATTGTGTCCACACAATCACATTCTAATTGGATTTCAGCACCTTCTCCTTCTTCATCTTCAAACCTAAGGAATTCAAACCAAAAGCATCATTCTGTTATTATATGGTCAACAGTTGGAGGGTTCTCCTTCCTGGTTTTGGTGTCATTCACTGTTTTCATTTGCTTCAGAAGTAGTAAAGTTGCTACTGTAAAACCTTGGGCCACAGGGTTGAGTGGCCAGCTTCGAAAAGCATTTGTAACAGGTAAGTTATGATCAGTGCTTAATTAAGTTGTTTATCTAAATTAAATCGTCACTTTCTCCTTTACACGTTTAATTGAAATACTTATACTCATTGAGCATGTATGTCGAGTACGGTTTAAGGGTAATGTAACTTGGACCGTAATATTTAAAATACAAGTTTTACGCAATAAACCCTCCAACCGCTCTGCAGTCTAAGACGTAGGCACAATTAGCCGAATTTTGTTGCCAAACATCATGATTTTCTTTGTTTAGGGTTTAGGATATTTATTATTTTGATTCGAGGTTTCTGTTCTAACAAATAATGATTCAGGTATTCCAAGCCTTAAACGAGCCGAACTAGTAGTAGCTTGTGAAGATTTTAGCAACATTATTGGTTCTTTGCAAGATGAGACTATCTATAAAGGAACTCTTTCAAGTGGAGTTGAGATAGCTGTCGTATCGTCTTCCATGACTTCATCTCAAGACTGGTCAAAAAATATGCAAGCTCAGTTCCGAAAAAAGGTATGAAGGCAACAAATGTAGCATATGCAACGTGCTTTTTCTGATCCGGTTTTAATTGTTTCTGTTGTTTTTGACTTTTTGTTTTCTAGATTGAGATGTTATCGAGGGTAAACCACAAGAACTTTGTTAATCTTATTGGTTATTGTGAAGAGAATAAGCCATTTACAAGGATGATGGTTTTTGAGTATGCTCCAAATGGAACACTGTTTGAACATCTACATAGTGAGTCCCCTTTCGTTCAAAATTTACTTTCATGATTACATGTGTTGGTATTGTGTCAGACACCAGACACACTTTCAATCTAAAGTATTGGTGCTATTATTTGAAATTATATACTAGTTATTGTCTATAAGAACTTATTAACACACCTTCGATTAGAAGCTTCTTGTGTCATAAGCACTTGCGAGACTATTTGACAGAACTTATAGAAAAAACCGTTTTGACTTTATTCGATCTTTTGTTATAGAATTAACTTATACGCCAGTTCTTCTATGAGAAAGGCTTAATTAAGCTATTTATCCAAACAGGGCCGAGTTTTGTGTTAACACAATTCATATATGATGTATGTTTTGCAGTTAGAGAAACCGAACAACTAGACTGGAGAACGAGAATGAGGATAGCTATGGGAGTAGCATACTGTCTAGACCACATGCATAATCTAACACCACCTATTGCACAAAGAAACCTTCTATCTTCCTCTATATACCTCACCGAAGATTATGCTGCTAAAATATCAGACCTTAGTTTCTGCACCGACAAAGTTGATACAAAGAAGATTTCTAAGAAAACCTCAGCAGAAGAAATAAATGACAATGTGTATAGTTTTGGTGTAATATTGTTTGAATTGATAACAGGAAAAGTTCCCTATGCAGTGGAAAATGGTTTTCATACAAATTGGGCTGCAGAATATATAAAAGGACAACCATTGAGAGAGTTGGTAGATAAAAGCTTATTGAACTCTTTGAAAGATCATGAAATTGAGAAATGGTCAGAAGTGATTAATAATTGTGTAGATCTTGATCAAGAAAAAAGGCCATCAATGAAAGAGATTACTTCTAAGTTGAAGGAAATTACTGATATGGGACCTGATGGTGCAACTCCAAAATCATCACCTCTTTGGTGGGCTGAAATTGAAATTATGTCCACAGATGATTTATGTTAAGACATTAACTTATGGATTTAATTCATATTTAATGTCAGTGTAAAAAAAAACTTTTACACCGTCAATCAATCATAACTGTTAGATCATTTAAGTCTTTTGACTTTAATCATGACTACTTTTAAAGTCATACTTATGATTGACTGTGATTTGTTGACAGTGTAAATTGTTTAGACAAGTAGCGCATTAAAATCATATAACAAGGGAAAATAATGCGAGCAAGACTCCGAATTTGGAGTTTGATGCCATGTTGTTTGTTTTTTTCTTCCTTGTTATTTTATAATAATTATGTTTAGATTCTTGTTATGAAGATAACAAACAAAAGTACTGAAGTAGGGTGTGCATAGAAGAGACAGCTTCTGTCTCAGTAGAATGATTGATTTTTGTAAATATTTGATGAATGGAGAGGGCTATCTATATATATTATTCTCTTTTTATGTTTTTCTGCATGATTTTGGTTTTTCTTTCGTGTGGAAAAAGCAAAGAGTAATGATTAACAAGTGTGCGAGAAAGTAACGCTCACAAGAGTACCTGAATATATCAAAATTACAAAAATATATATAAATCCATCTTTTATTAGTTAATTTGGTCTTCAAATGTGTATTTCGTTATTAGTTTGGTTCTTGAATATATCTGTTAGTCAATTTTGTTCATAAAATTACACACAAAAGACACACTTTAGCGATGTTATTCTAGTTTTGATACAATTAGAGATTATAGTGACAACACTGCAATTTTGATACATTTAAGGACTATTTAAGGACTATAGCGACATTGCCTTACTCATTTATGGATCAAAATGTTTGTTTACTCAATTTGTAAAACAAACATGTGAATGTCTTGTTTCATGTTCTACTTACAAAGATCAAAATACAAGAACATAGTATTTGTTCTTTCTTCCATCTTTGGCAAAAAACCAAAACACAAGAAAAATAAATGATGCATTGTTAGAAATAAGAGGTATGAATCTCTTTATAATCCTTGTAATGTAACTGTACAAGAGGGTGTGTAAATAAATATTGCAAGACAAATTCTGTGAACATGGTTCACAAGAATCCACATCATATCAATGTATTTACATTTGTTTTAAGATCAAAAGCTCAGCTTTTGTATCCTTTGATATAAATCAAGTGTAGCTGTATGGTTTGGATCTAAACAAAGAGCGGCCTTACAATCTATACGAGAAGAAGATAGGTCCCCCATTGACTCGTAAAATGCGGCTCGCAAATGAAGCATTTGAAGGTCAGGCTTGAATTTTATTGCCTTTGTGAGTTCTTCCACAGCTTCTGTTTCTTTTTGCTCATCCATCAGCACTAGTCATATATAAGAAACTTCATGTCAGTATATCAGCTATTTGGATCGACTTATTTGAGCTTATTTACTGGCATAAGCAGTTATAAGGGTTTTTAGAAGAGCTTATAGAAACAACACATCACATGTTCATAAGCTGTTTTCAGCTTATGAAAACAACTCATAGTGTATACAAAAACAGTTCAACTTATTTTATATTTTGTTATAGAAATAACTTATACATAAGCATTTATATGATAAGCGCTTATGCTATAAGAGCTTAATTAAACAATTTGTCCAAACAAGGCCTAAATTAAAGAGCAGATAGGAGAGTGACTAGTAAATGAAGTACCTGCTGCCCTGTATCTATAAGGGTATGTCCTTAAAGGATCAAGGTGTGTTGCAATATCAAGATCAGCCTTTGCCATCTCACGGTCACAATATTCCGATCGTTTCTCATACGCCGAGGCATTGCTCTCCGCCTTTTCAATTAGCATTGTCATCTCATCGTATGCAGCTTTCCGTTGGTTTTTCTGATGATAAACGCGCGCCAAGCCTTGATGAGCTCTAGTGTGCCTAATTGCAAGTGCGTTGTCGTAGCATTCCTTTGCAAGTTCTATTTTACCACAATCGACATAAATACTCCCCATGTTATTCAATGCCTGCAAAATATTGCACAACACAATCAACAAAACAACACAAAAGATTACATTTACATATTACAAGAGTGTTAGTTTGATAAATTACTAACTTGTCCTTTGCGGAGTCCGTCTGAAGGACATTTAAGTGCTTCTTTCAGAAGCTGAATAACATAAGAAGAAGATTCAGGATCAAGATTTGTATCTGCTAAAACATATGCTTTTAGAAAAAAGGCTTCAAATGATTTCTGAATTTCAATGGATCTTTCTGCCCTTGTAACAGCCTCGTCGCGATAGCCAGTATCATATAGAATCCATCCTTCGTAAATTAACCTTTCCTGCATTGAGCTAGAATGGTTTCTTGCCAGCCGCAAACTGCGCATTGCAGCCTTTTGACAGTTCAACCTGTGCAGCATAAGAACTATTTAGTAAATGAAATCTGAATCAATTGTATTTACTAACATGCGCAATCGTCGAGTTTCAAGTCACAATCTACGAACCACCGACACAAACACCAAACACGATACTAACACATAGACACTTATCATAATTTATGAAAATGAAAGTGATTGAATTAAGCATATATGTCAGTCTCGTGTCGGTGTCAAACACAAAACATGCATTCAATCAGAAGTCTCGATGCTACATAAGTCAAAAGTGAAAACTTAAGAAAAGGAGATATTTTTCTAGCAAGTTCTAAAGATTCTTACCTCAAGAGAAGCAGCGACAAACGAAACTCGAGCAGGCTCTTTCCAGGCTCATTCTCTAGCATTTGATGTATAATAGCCAAAGAACCGACATCATCAACTGAAGACCATTGTTGATACAGTTGCATCCAACAATCAGCTTGATTCTTCTTCTGAATTCTACTTTTAAGAATTTGAACCAAGTATTCACCTTTAATCCTTCCATGTAAAGTAATGTAATTAGCCTCTATAGTTAACAATGCTCTAATATCTCTCATAGCATTATCATAATCCTCTAATGCAATATACAACCAAGCCCTCAACTCTAAACAATCAGGTGAAAGCTTAAATCCAAGAAACTTATCTAACTCCATAATCCCTTCTCTTATTTGCTTTTCCTCAACTTTTTCCAATGCTCTATATTTATAAGGAAATGAAAGTGAAGGATCAAGTTGAGTTGCAAGATCCAAATCAAAACCTTTTTCTCTTCCCATATTGTATAATGCTCTTTCTTGATACATCCAACCAACTGGTTTATACTCAAATATCAAAGAACTGATTAACTTATAAGCTGAATATGGTTGACCTTGTTTATGCTTTGTTCTAGCTACACCGGCTATCGAATAAACATGACCAAATTCAATTGCTTCATCGAAACAATGTTGAGCTTCTTTATACTCTCTTCTTTCAAGAAACACACACCCTAATTGATGTAATGCAAGACCCTTCTGCCATCTCTCAGAAGCACACTCTTTCATTCGCTCAAGTAACATCGTTGTCGTTTTCGATACCATGCTTTGTTCCATCGAAACCTGGCTGAGAAAATAGTATAACAAGAAAGTAGCACACCCTAAATTTGCCAACTTTTCCTTTGATTCAAAACTGCATAAGAAATTTATCACCTTTGAATTATGAAGCGAATTCGGAAGCTCCCGAAGGAAAATTTGTAAGCAAGAAACTACAAGAAGAGTAGCATTTTCTTCCAAACCATACTCAATAAGTAGCAATGCATCTTCAACACTTTCAACAATTGAAGCCAAATGAGAATCACAAGAACTTTTCATCTCTTCACAACAGAACTTATTGGCAAATGAGAGAAGCTCCAAAACAGTATTAGGACAAAAAAGATCCAATCTTTTTGTTCTACTGTAAAATTCCAATGCTTTCATTCCTTCTGAGCATAACCCATTTCCTGAAAAATCAATTTTCCACATTTTGGATTCTACAAATTCACCACAAAGCATTGCATTAAATGGTTCTGAAAGTGAAGCAATTCTCCACCTAACACACTTGATTTCTTCATTCCCAACACAAAACAAAACATCACTTTCTTCATCAAACAAACACAAACTCTCATCATTATTATTACAAGTTTCATGATTTTTTCTCTCTTCATTACACTTGCAATGATCATTAATCGAAAAAGGACTAAACCCATTTTCTAAATTCTTCTTTGGACATTCAAGAACATTATAGCCACCACAATCCATTGAAGAAACACCAACAAGTTCATCATCTCTTCTCTCAAACCTTAACCATGCAGACAAAACAACCTTTGACATAACATCCTCGGCGTTCTGTCGCGCTGTTCTAAGACATCTTCTAAGTAGCTTCTGATCTCCAAGACCATAAAAAACAGAAAAAAGTTCAACATAAAGTGACACTTTCTCAGACTGTGAGGAGCAAAACTCTATCCTTTGATAGAGTTCTGCTAAAGTTTCAACAAGGTTGATTGGTTTAAGGTAAGGTTCTATGGATGGTTCAATGGTGTCAGTAGAAGGTAACTGAAGAGAAACAAGATTTGGAAACTCTGAGGTTTTGTTATTGTTGTTGAATTTTGATTTTGACCAAGACAATATGGTTTTGTGTCTGTTAAGGTTATGATGTTTTGTTTTGCTGCCACCATTGGTTTCAGATGAAGAACTTAGAGCATGAACTTGAATGCTCTTGAAACGTTCAGAAATCTTCAAACCTCTCATTTTTTGATGAATTTAATCACTTTTCCTTCAACCCTTTTTGTTAAAGTGTTGAACTTTGAATGAAAATTAACTTGGGGGTGTGAAAAGCATGTGTTTCTTTGAGAAAAGGGTTTTCATTTTGTAAGCTTACAACAGAAAAAAAGACTTTTTTTTTTTTTTTTCTCTGTCCAGGAACTACAGTGATTTTACAGGAATGGAATAATTGATAAATGATCTGAACTTTGCATCTTTTTTTGGTAAAAAAGAGAAGAAAATTTAGTGTCCGTTTAGATGTGCGTCTCGTTTGTCAAAATCACAATGAGAGCAAAGAGTAGACGTGTTAGAAACCACGGTGGAAGAAAGAGAAAATGTGTGTTCGGAGGTTCAGACAAACACTTAAGTTTGATATTGTAACGTCTCAGAAATCACGATGAGAGCAAGAATAGACATGCGTTGGGAGGTGCGGACGGACACTTATTCTTTTTAGGTAATGTGTGTGTGTTTGGAATCAAAGAATGATATGAAAAATTGGTGTGTCTAAGGAGCATATAAATCAAGTAAGCAATTATGAAGCTAGTAGTTTTTGTAAGTGATCAGGTGAACCTGCTATGCACAGAAAGTGGTACTAACAAATCCAAAGAGAGAGAGAGAGGGAGAGAAAGAGAGAGAGATTCTTCAAAAAGAATCACTCCAATTTAGGACTTGAGCATGCTAATTTGGTCAACTACTAGTTTCATTAAGAATTTATTTATTTTATGTATTGAAAGGAGGGCTTAAAGATTAATTAATTGTTATGGATCAAATCAAATGAAAAATAAAAAGGAGCTTATTTAAGAATGAATTATTGTTTACTAATAGCTAGGCATCTTTAGATTAATTAATTAAAAAGATTTGAGTTAACTTGCAATGCATTTGGAGTGAGGTGGAATTGTGAAGTAAAGGTGCACTATAGGTGGTGGAGTGAGTTGTGTGTGTTTGTGTAACCAATCCAATAATTATTTTTATGTTAAGCGGTCTTATCAATACCAAACGGAACATTTTAATTTAATTAATTAATTTAGTATATTAATATTCTTGTACCCTTTCACACTTAAAAATAGATATTATAAATATATATTACAATAAATTGTGAGATTGTTACCATTATCACTTTTGATTTTCTCAGTTTATATTTTATTTATTTTAGATGATCTAAATTTATCTATACTAATATATAAAGGGGATACAAATTTTTGGGATGGCTTTTTCATTATTCCTATTTTACCCTTAAAAAATAACTTCCACATGAAAATAAATTTTCAGTTTTTTTTAGTAAATAATATTTTTTTTTTCTTAATAACTAAGCACAACTTCCACATAAAAGTAGGTTTTTAGTTTTTTTATAGTAAAAATAAATAAAAATTCTTCTTAATAACTAGTCACAACAAAAAAAGATGTTACGTAGTTATCAATTAACTAAGTCCAATAAAAAAAGAAGATTAAGTAGTTATTTATATTTGCACAATAGAGAATATCGATCACAAAAAAAGAAGAAGAGAATATCGATCACACAAACGGACACGGCCCGTTCGGCGGCTAGTTATTATAATTTTGACAAATAAATTTTAACAATAAGATTAAAATAAAATTAAGACGTTTTTGGAATAATTTTTTGACTATATGCAATTAATATCTGAAAGTTTTATTTTAGTTTACTCTGTTTTTTTTTTGGATCTAAATTAATTAATTAAAGTTGTCAAACTCCAATATAGCGATCAGCATTTTCACCATAATTGTATTTTTTTAACAAAATTATTATTTTCACCATAAATTATATGGTCCATATTGGTTTACTCTGTTATTTCAAAAAAAATTAATTAAAGTTGCCAAATATGGTGATCATCATTTTCACCGTAACTATGTTTTTATTGACAAAATCATTTTCACCATAAATTATTTGGCCCATGTTGGTTGAATGTCCAAGTCATACTTGGTTCTTTCATTTTCTCGAGGGGAAAAAACTGTAGTGTATGGTGATTTATGAATGATTTTCATTGTGTAGTCTTAATAGTATATTAAACCACTGAGTTTGGTTTAGGGATGAAAAATTTAACTATAATGCTAGAGGTGGCAAGTTCGTTTATTAAAAACTCAAAAATAAAAATATATATCGTAATTTGATCAAAACTGATAGATTTATCTAGTGGTAACAAATTTTAGTAGTATGTTAGTATATTGTCAAATTTGGGTTCAGTTTCTGTCCATAAATGAATTTATGGACCGTCCATAAAGTCTTGGACCATAAACACAGTAACACAGCCCAATTGCTAACTTACACCACGTTTTACTATTTACCACAATTTCTTCTCATTTCTTCAATTCCACACGCAAGAAACAACAAAACCAACGCGCCCCCAAATCCCAAACAACAACCGGAAATCGCAACCGTCTTCAACCATTTCTTATCTATCATCGCCGCTTGCCGCCGTCCTGGTGTGGTGCCGCCTTTCAAGCTACTGCAATTTTTTTATGCATTTTCAATTTTGTTCTCCTTTCTTACTCTGTCGAAAACACGTTAGATTGAAACACAACTCTCCTTCAGAAGCTTTCAAAAGAATTTTTCCTTCTTCACATCTCAGATCTGAAATTCACCAGCACCATCATTCACTTGAGCAACCAAACAAACACCATTTTCATTGTACTTTGCAAAAGAATTTCAAAAAACTGAAGATTGTTTAAAAATGGAATTGATTGATTTTTCTTTATTTATTTTTCACTCACATCTAAGATCTGAAGATTGTTGTGAAAATGGGATTGATTGGAAGTGATAAACAAATTGATCACTTAATTCTAAAATGAAAAAGAATTAATTTTGAGTGCATAAAACCAATGAAGATTGAACATTTTGGTTTAAGATTAGCTTAATTTTGATGCACAACTTTTCTTAGAGATTTTTGACAGAGTTTAAGTTGAAGCATATGAATGGAAGAGGAAGAAGAAATCACAACAGTGCAGCGGTGTTTTTTTAGAAATTTTTAAGATGTTAAATATTGACCATTAAAAATTTTAATCGCCACGTGTCTACAATCTATGAGTTAGACCGGAAAACTGGAGCGTTCCAGAACTGGAGCCGATCCAGACTCCAATTAGATAGTCCTTTTATCAGTGTTTTCTATATTATCATTATCAGCATCATCATCATTATCAGTATCTGCTTTAAATTAGATGAAATTCTTGAAACATGCTGAAAACTATTAGTATTGTTAAATGGTTTCAAGATGTTATATATTGAAACCATTAATATTATTAAATGGTTTCAAGAACAATGATAGTCAATATAAATTGTATTTAACTATACTAATGTAAGATGTTTTTTTATCTATGAATTGAAAATTAGTTGACTTAGAATGAATTCATCATTTAACCAAACTTGAGTTCAACTGCCACAATTAAGATTCTTTAATATTAATATTGAATTTACTTTCAGATTATAACTGAAACGATAAGTGTGGCTTAATGGTTTTGATAATCTTGTATGTGAAACCAAAGTAGATGTCTAATGGTTTCTAATAAAATATTTATATTGGATTTAGAAAGATTATAACCTAAACCATAAGTGTGGCTTAATGGTTTTGCTAGTCGTATATGTGAAACCAAAGTAAATGTCTTATGGTTTCCAAACCATAAGTGTGGCTTAATGATTTGGCTAGGCTTGTATCACTACTACAAAATGTTGAATAGACAACGCACTTTAGACAACGCTTATTTACAAAAGCGCTGTTAAAAGAAATACGGAACTCTTAGACAACACTTGTTATGAAAAGCGCTATCTAAAATACCATTATTTTATCGCGCTTTTTTGTAAAAGTGCTCTTATAAGGTTTACAAAAAAATGTTTAAATTTACAAAAAATTTATGTTTCACTTTAGAAAGCGCTTTATAAGAAAGCGTTGTCTAAGGCGTATCATTAGACAGCGCTTCTGAATTGATAAAAAAACACTATCTAAGGAGTATCATTAAACAGCACTTCTGAATAGATAAAAAACGCCGTGTATATACAATCTTTTTTTCAAAAAAATAAATTACAAATAATATTGATAATAATAATAATTTAAAAATAAAATAAATAATAAAATTAAAGATCAAAGATCTGTCAAAATAATAAAAGTGCTTTATATGTGAATTGAAAAAACATAAAATCTAATTTTCAAATAAATAAAAATCATTTTCTTGTTGAGAAATCAAACACGCTGATAAACTCCAAAAGCCTTCTTTTGATTACGGATGGATAACAAACTTTTTCTTCAAAATGAAATTCTCACTAGCAGACTCAATTTGATCAATCGAAACCCTCGACTGTTCTTTGCTGAGAATTCCCAAATTCCCTTCCTTGCTCACGTATATATAAAGTATACTTCTCAAACATACTATTTAATTTTCAGTTTTACCAATCATAATCACAATATAAATAAAATCTCATACAATAATTACCTATATATATGATTTTAGTGTGGCGCTACTATTGTGTCACACTACATGTCATGTCACATGTTGTCATGCTGTCATTTCCAGACCACCACGTGTGCCATAGTGACAAGCCACATGCGCACGCTACTATTGTTCAACAATATTACATTGCATAATGGTTTTGAAGTACAACTCTGAAACCATTCTACCAGCAAAATGGTTTAGGAAGCAACAATTAAGCATTAACTCTCTGAAACCATTCTACTAGCAAAATGGTTTAGGAAGCAACAATTAAACATCAACTCTCTGAAACCATTCTACCAGCAAAATGGTTTCGGAAGCAACAATTAACCATCAACTCCCTGAAACCATTCTACCAACAAAATGGTTTTGGAGTACAACTCTTTGAAACCATTCTACCAACAAAATGGTTTAGGAAGCAACAATTAAGCATCAACTCTCTGAAACCATTCTACCAGCAAAATGATTTTGGTGTACAACTCATTGAAATCATTCTTCCAGCAAAATGGTTTATGAAGCAACAATTAAACATCAACTCTCTAAAACCATTTTACCAGCAAAATAGTTTTAGAGTACAACTCTCTGAAACCATTCTCCCAGGAAAATGGTTTAGGTATGATTTTTAACTTAGCAAGAAAGATTGATAAACGCAGTGGATCAATGTTAATTAGGTGCTAAACCTTTAACATTGTAACTTCAACAGAGGAGTTCAAATTTCCACAAAAATAATCATAAAAAATTGATAATACCATTTTAATCAATACTAATAATTTCTCATTTCTCTCACTTTTTCTAAGTAGAATGGTAAATATAAATCATAATACAATAGTTCAATTCATATATGCTCAAAATCATACCTAAAATTAGAAATCATTTGAAAACTATCAATGTAAAAGAACTTTGGTTTATACACACACCCCTTCTTCTGTTTCACTGCCACCATCTTCATTACTAAATTTTACAAGTGATTATAATCAAAGTAGAATTGACCTCATCATATATGATTTTAGATTTCAAGCTTGTGCTCCCACCATAACTTTGCAATGCTTCAATTTCAATGTCAGAGTCCTTCATGTTATAGTCATAAACTTTGTCAAAAGTTCTTTGTATGTTCTCCATACATATGGTCCAATCTATGAACATTAACCAAACAAAAAAGTCAATTACATATCCTCTCGACATATATTTACTGCAATCATTAAACAAAAAAAATATCATCAAACCTTCAAATGTGTCTAAAATGAACTTATAGGGTAGCAGTAAAAGCGATTGCCTAAAAGTCTGAGACCACATCAAAATAAATAAAATAAAAAAACCAAAAAGGACACTTGACTTGATCAAAGTTGTAGCTTGCACAGGGAAGCATGCCCATAACTCCCCTACATAATAGAACAAATTACATCATATTATTTCAACTTTTTTAATAAACTTCAAAAGCATAAATTTTTGATACTGATTCTTGATGATGCATCCAAGTATCACGGCACAAACAAGTGAACAAATCAACATTTTGTATGATCATTATCATCTATATCTCCACTAGTATGAAATATGCAGAGCAATCCATTAACTGAAGTAAAAAAGAGCTTTTGTTGCTCATCAGGGACAAAATGAATCGAATAAATAGTTTGCAAGTTAATTGCCATGATAAAAACACTATGGAAACAAAACAATCCACAAATACACTTGCAACATGGTGGATGAAGATCTCTCAATATAATAGAACGGAAAATCATGTAGTAATAATTTGTAAAGCAAGAACTACAGTGAATGAAAAATAAACAAAAAAACAAATTTACAAGGTTTCGATGAAAATTGAATCGATATATCAAATTAGAGAGAGAAGCAAAGTAAGTAAGGAACCTGTTTGTGAGTGAACTCTGAAACTAAGAACTGCGAAGGGGGTGGCGCGTGGCGGTGGAAAGGAGAAGAACTGAACTCTGTGATTGTAGAAGAAATCGCACGAGAGAGACGAATGGCAACGTCGAGAACAAATTGGAAAGAGGGAATACGATTCTATGAGATCGAAGACAATGGACGATGGCGGCGAGATCGGAGACGATGATCGATGGCGGAGAGATCAAATTGCAGAAGCGATATTTTGGTTTTGCGAGCTTTGACACGTAAAATGGAAAAACGAGATTATTCCACGTGTAAACAAAATCTAACGGTTTATAATTGTTTATGCACCATCCATAAACATTTGGTTTATGGATCCTATCCTTTGCCGTCAAATTTGTCTAAAAATTCGGTACAACCATTGCATATCTTCAAAAATATTGAATTGAAAATTTTATAAAATGCATATTACATTAACCATCATATAATCCAATTAGATATTACAATAAAGTTGGGAATCAAATTCAACTCTAACATACTACCAAAATATGTTACCACTAGACAAATCTTGCGGTTTTGATCCAATTAGATATTAATAAGTCTCTTTCTTAAAATAAATAAATAGTAGGTAAAATTATATGTTTGGTCCTTTATTTTATTTTTTTTGTAATATTTTGGTCATTTATCTTTCATTTGTAATATTTTGGTCCTTTATTGTATATATTTGTAACAATTTGGTCCTTAATCTTTTATTTGTAACACTTTAGTCATTTATCTTTTATAACATTCACATATAAACCCTTTTTTTCATTTTTTATTTATTAAAAAAATACTGAATTTTATTTATTAAGATACATTTTTATTAAAATTAAATAAAACTCATAATTTTGATGAATATATTCATCATCTTCATCAATTATTTCATATCATCATGTTCTTTAAAGGACTAAAGTGTTACAAATAAAAGATAAAGGACTGTAGTGTTACAAAAAGATAAGATAAATGACCAAAATATTAAAAAAAATAAGATAAAGGACAAAAGTGTAATTTTGCCTAAATAGTATTGTATGAATTTTGGTATTAAACTATTAATTGCAAAATATATATAAATCCAACTAGTTATATGTTAATATCACGACTTTAATTGAATATCTTAATAATATGCATATAATAAAATCTCCTTAGATATATGTACAACTCAATTGGTAGCTATATTATTATCGAAGTTAGAGTTTAAATTCTGAATTTCTCATTTCTCTATATTAAAGTATGCGAGTTTAATTAATCGTTAGTTGGTTTAGTGGTGACAGACGATGAACTTGGTAAGGAGAACCACAGTTCGATCCTCCACAACTGCAATCGGGAAATGACTGAAACACTTGATGCAAGAACTGACCCATCAACTAGATTAAACTGGTGGTGAAAGTAAAAAAAAATGCGAGTTTAACCATCAAACAATAAAAGGACGAAAGTGTTATTTAATAATTAGTAAATATAGAAATAAGAAAGACAAAATAATATATAAATAGATATGTATAAAACTTTTAATAGTTATGTCTATAAATTCTAGCTCAACTTGCAGAAATGTTAAAATTACTAGTGTCAGATATTATGACCGGGGTTCAAACCCCGATTCTTTCACTTCATTTTGTGTCTGTGAGTTTTCAATGATTTTGCCATTTCGTCTATCAACCAAAAACTAACTTTTAATAATTATATTTATTTATAGAAATATGTTAAAAATTAATTTAAAAAGGAACATAAAGATATATATTTTTTGAAT
This sequence comes from Trifolium repens, assembly GCA_030408175.1. Classification (NCBI taxonomy): domain Eukaryota; kingdom Viridiplantae; phylum Streptophyta; class Magnoliopsida; order Fabales; family Fabaceae; genus Trifolium; species Trifolium repens. The sequence goes on from CP125840.1 coordinate 2,286,191, forward strand.
TAACATAACGATAAAATATGATTCGATATGTATAAATTTTTTTATAGTTATATTTCATACCAATTAAATACTAATATTATTTGTCAAAATAATTAAAAATTGTTCACTAAGTGTCAAACGCACATGAATTAAAGAGGATGTGCATGAACAAGTCTTAATCAAGTAGTACAAAACACAATCTGAACAAATAAGCCAGATCAGACACCTAATTATTGAAGGGCTTAGGACAGTAGATCTAGCAACATCTTTGTATAATTTATTCATAAACAAATAAATTATAATAGCTCAAAACATCATGAACCATATATGGTGCCTCTTCTACATAGAGATTCTATCAATTATTGGATATGTGTGTACACGATGCATGTACAAAATAATATAATAATAATAATTATTATTATAAAAAACATAAATAATATTATATGAGTGCATCAACACAAGTTGAGAGTTTATGTTACAAGAATATATACCTCTCAAGAAAGAAAAATGAAGTGAAAAAGGATCAGATCCTTTCAATCACCATGTTGCACTACTGAAGCATGTTATTCTATTATACTGTATACCCACCAGAAAAAAAAAAAAGCAACTTGTGCAAAAAGACTCAACTAGCTTTAATAAACCTTTGGTATATATATATATATATATACCTTAAGTGAATTGATAATTTTTTGTGGTACACAAATCAAGTCTTTTTTGTGTACTCTTAATTGTTTAGTTGATAGATTTGGATTGAAGATCTTAAAGTACTTACAAAGATAATTACATTTACTTTTCTCTAAAAGGATTAGCCAAATTTGAACTCTAGACAACATCTTAAAGGACCAAAGTTATTATGCATAAGGTCATCCTTATGCATGGTGCATAAGGCATTTCCAGCCATTGGATCCTCTTTACTTCGCGCGCCCCCCAACTGCACGCCCCCCCAATTGCTCCGCGCGCCCCCCATTGCACGGCCCCATTGCTACGCACGCCCCCCATTTACTCCGCGCGCCCCCCCACGAATTGCTACGCGCGCCCCCCATTTTCTAGCACACCCCCCAGTTTACTTTTTTTTTTTTTAGATTTCTAGCACACCCCCATTTTCAATTAAATAATTACTTTTGTTCCTTTGAAGTACATACTATAAGTACCCCCCCAGCCCCCCATTTACTCCGCGCGCCCCCCATTGCTATGCCCCCCCATTACTACATGCGCCAAAACCATTTCTGCTGTAGAATGGTTTCAAATATGTGTACTCCAAAACCATTTGTGCTGTGGAATGGTTTCAGAGACCTGTACTCAAAACTATTTAATGTACTTAATTATGTCAAAATTCATTTTAATTTAAAATGATTGTAACCGAAACCATAAGTATAACTTAATGGTTTCACTAGTGTTGTATCTGAAAACCAAAGTAGCTCTCTTATGGTTTCAAATAAAATATTTATATTTAATTTAAAATTAATATTATAACTGAAACCATAAGTGTGACTTAATGGTTTCACTAGTTTTGTATCTGAAACCAAAATAGCCCTCTTATGGTTTCTAATAAAATATCCATATTTAATTTAAAATAAATATTTTAACTGAAACCATAAGTGTGACTTAATGGTTTCAGTAGTGTTGTATGTGAAACCAAAGTAGATCTCTTATGGTTTCCATAATTATAGTACATGTTTTAGTATGTAATTTTAAATTAAAATATGGCTATATATTATAATCATCCAACACAATTAATTGAAAAATTGGCTCTTATAGTATGTACTTCAAAGGAACAAAAGTAATTATTTAATTGAAAATGGGGGGTGTGCTAGAAATCTAAAAAAAAAAAAAAGTAAACTGGGGGGTGTGCTAGAAAATGGGGGGCGCGCGTAGCAATTTGGGGGGCTAGGGGCGCGTGCGAGAAATTCCTGGGGGGCGCGCGTAGCAATTGGGGGGGGTGAGCAGTTGGGGGGCGCACATAGCAAACTGGAGGGCGCACATAGCAATTTATGCATGGTGCATAAGCTTTGGGCTTATGCACCATAACCAGACCCCTCTTAAAGTACTTACCACTAGACTAAACTCTTGGAGTTAGATTTGAACTCTTTATATTAAGGATAAATTTACACTGATGACTTAATTATTTACTTGCATTTTTCTCTTAAAATTAATTTTAATCAACATCAAATTCAACCGTGTAAATTTAAGTATTAGGTGACTATGTGTTTCTTTACAAAATTAAAAGTAAGAGAATTCAAATCATTCCTTTATAAATTCCCAACAGGGTTTTTGCAAAGATTATATGACCTTTTGATTGAGTTGATAAGACTTTTCTTGTTCAACATTCCAATATAACAGCTTTGGACATGGACACTAGTGTTTATGGCATCAAAGCTTTTACTATTTGTCAAAATTTTTAACGCTAATGTGACAATAAAAAATATTTAGTGACTAGTTTTTGTCTTTTATCGTCCACTTTGTGGATGGTTTGTGGATGGTAAAACATAATTTTTTTTTAGTGCGAATCAATGCTTTCTGACTATAAAAGAAGGAGCCATGATATTTTTCATCTAAAATCTTAGATATATGTTTGGATAGAGAAATATTTTAAGGTAAAGTAACTTGTTGATATAATTCAAATTTTTTTATCTAAATTTTTTTGTTTGGATGATTAAATTGAAGAATTTTTAAAATGATAGAAATTTATGAGGATATTTTATCCAAGTTAAATTTAATAAATTTAAAATGACACGTAAAAGCTACAAATTTGAAATTCCTTCTTTCCGTATGTTTTTAAAATTATAAATTGACCCCTAATTTTTTTTTAAAAATTGCAAATCAGCTCCTAAGGTTGTGTATGGATGAAATAATTAGAAATTTTAGTGGATTTAGAAATCTAAACAATTCAAATGATTATCTTTGAAATAACTTTATTTCTAAATGTGTGCGTTTGGATAGAGAGAAATAGAAAATTTCATTGTGGATGTTTTTGTGTCAAATTTTAAATTTTAAAAATAGGGACCAATTTGCAATTTTCAAAAAACTAAAGATCGAATTTAAAAATATTTAGGGGCCACTTTACAATTTATTTAGGGGTCAATTTGCAATTTTAAAAAGTTTATAGGAGTCAATTTAAAATTTTAGAAACATAGAAGAGAGAGGAATTTCAAATTTCTAGCTTTGAGGTGCATTTAAATTTTTTTAAATTTAACTTTGACAAAATACTTCATGATTCCACAAATCTTAACTCAATTGACAGAAATGCCGAAATTACTAGATCACGATACTCACTTGTTGAGTAGTCATGATTTCACACAACTTTGGTGCATTGATATTATGTGTGCAGATGATATGAAAGAACTTCTTGAAGGTATAAATAATAGATCATTGTATAACCTTGGTTATTTCATTGGTGATTTCCATTCACTCACTACGCACCATTACCATTCACACACTTTGGTGCTTTACCACACACTTTATAGACGAATAGAAAATAGAGTTGTTGTGATACCAAGCTCATTGAACAACTTATCACTCTAGACAATTCTGAAGATCTATGATATGCACACACATTAGGGGATAAGTTGTTCTCTAATATACTTTAAATTGTTATCTTCAAAATAACCATAATAACCAAAATGTTCAACTAATTTTCCAACTAACTCCTAAATGCTTTTTTTTTTCCTTAACAACTAGTATTATATATAAATGTGGAATAAATGTTGCTCAACATTGTTTTAATGTTTCTGACAAACTCTAGTACGTGGTCAGGGTATCTCAGATTATAAATTAGTTATAGTACTATATTATCACATTTTTCTCCGGTAAAATGTTCGACCATAATAAATACCATATTATATGGGTTTTGACAGGAGTAATATTCAATACTATAGTACATTTTCACGTGATGATTGCAATTAGTGGACTAGTAGTGTGGAGATATGAATATGATGAAGTAATATTCAAGGATAATTTATTGGTATTGAGGAGGCTTTTAATTCATTTATTTCATCACATCAATGTTGTGTTGTGCTCATGTTTGCTTCAATGAAATTGGAATGGATTTCTCATGTAAAATTAGAGAGAAATGTGGTTTCACATAATTGGAAATGAGAGATAAAAATGAATGAGTTGATTTGAGTTGAAGAGAGAAGATGATAAATTTTGAAGTTGTTAGGATTTAGTTTAACGGGACATATTATGTAAGTGTAAAATATTTTTACACGAATGTCTAATAAGAATTAACACTCCTCTACATTATAGTATGAAAGAAGAGTACATAATATAGTGATTTGACGGAATATACAATTAATGTACATATTTCATTTTCTCTTTAATTTTTACTTCACTTTTGCATTGGATCATTTTTGGTCATCATTGTATGTAACTATTTATTGTATTAATTGTCATTACTTTGAAGTTGATTATATGATTTTCATTTCAATCTTCATTGTTTGTAGCTATTTGAATGAAACATAGTTCGTAAGTTAAAATATGATATAAAATAAAGATAGTGACCACATTTTTATAAGGTTTATTAGTTAAAGTGTAAAAGTGGAAACTGAGTTCGCAGTCCAATAGCGAACTGTGTTTCCGTTCGCTCTCTAAGTAGCGAGTAACAATATTTTATACTAAAACTGAACATCTGCACCCTCCATGAATGAAAAAATCATGAAAAAAGGGGTTCGCTTTCCAGACAGGCATAAAGTTATTATGGTAATTTCAGGGGGGTACGTGAGGAAATATAGGGGGCGCGAAAGTAATATTCTATTTATTTTTGGTCTAAAGAGAAAATTTCCAACTCTTGCCATGGGTTAAAGAGAAATTTTCTCTTCCCACCCCCATGACTCTTTTTCCCTCCCCGGATTTCCATTTTTTCCCTAGTTTTAAACTTCGAAACGTGTTTTCCGAAGTTTTTTTTGCCTTGAAGACGAACTTCGGAATGTATTTTCCAAAGTTTTCGACAAATTTGAACTAGAAAAACTTCGGAAAATACGTTCCGAAGTTTTTGTACAAGGGTAAAATTGGAATATTGGGGGGTTAAAAAGAGTCATGGGGTGAGAAGAGAATATTTCGGTTAAAGAAACACTAAGCCCGCTACTTTCTATCCGGTCCTCTCACTCTACTAAAGAAATTCACATATTTTTAAAAGAGATTAATTTATATGTACCAAAGATATTTATAGAGATATCATTAAAATTAATTCAAAAAAGAGACATTATGTAGTAATTCGATTGAATATATGTGTAGAAAATATTATAATGTCAGTTTATACAAATAAAATCTTTTAAAAATTGTATATCTAAATGAATTTAATATATATGCTCTGTCAATGTTTGATTAAAAAAAATATATTCTATCAATGTAAATAAATTTTACATTGACATTCAACCGAAATAAAATATTCCATCATGTCATATAATTAAAGTGGAATATAGTACGATAATTTGACAATATATTATTACTATAGGTTTGCATTGTAACTTTCGGTGCATATCATATTTAAATAGCACAAATTGTCCAGCATCTAGAGATTTTGGACATACAAAACTTAGTTGTTCTTTGATTCGCACTTTCAAAGTGATGTTGAACTACTCACCAATGAGAGGATTTTATTAGTGGATGATATATAAATATCTTTGTAAACACTCCCTGAAACCTTCTCTGACATTATTGAGCTTTTGAAACACAACTTATCGAATCTTTATTGTAAAAATAAAATTAGAACTTTGAAGGAAAAACAATAGTCTCCATTTCAAATTCAAAAGTAGAAATTCAAATTAAAAGTAGAAATTATCATGAATTAGTCTATTTATCCCTCGAGGACACCCTATGAGGAACCGTGTCTAAGGATATCGATAGGGATAGAAATATAGGTAATTGTTCTTCTCCCTCTTGCATTGTTCTGAATTACTCCATTCTCACCGGAAAACATTTTTCAGAAATGTAAATTCTATCGAAAGATATTTTCTGAATTACTCCAATCCGACATTATACTTTTTTTTTTTTCAAGTAATACGGAGGGAGAAGAACAATCACCTAGAGTCCAAAGATAGGAAATTCACTAGCCCAAAAGCCCATTAGGACAAAAACAAAGCTGTTCCATCATGTTTATCAAGTTGAAGCAAGAATATACTATACTATAATATAATCACACCATAATCTATCCAATAATATTACATGAGTGTACAGTGAAGAAGATCCGAATTATTTATTAATTATTATACATACATACTCATTATAACATTGTTCTGCCACTAGTACTAAAATTTATTCATTTGGCATTAAAACTACACAAATTTATACAAGTAAACAAGCACCAAAAACTTCAGTGCATACTTACAATACACAACTATGTATGTCTCCAAAAGCATAGGTTTAAAAACTGGCAAGATTTTTTCAACTACAATTTCTTAAAACATTTCCACAACCCAAATCTTATATTTTCTATTATACAAATACAAAAGACAAGGTCCTATCAAATTTGCTTCAGAAAGTGACTTACAAAGCTTGATATAAGTTTCTAAATTTCCATGATGTTGAATCTTAATCCTTAAACCATTCAAAACAGCAACTCTATCCAAAAATTCAGGATGGAATCCTAATTCAAGCATTTTCATCAAAGTTTCTGCTGCTTCATTATAATGACCACCTTTAATATAACCTCTTAACAACCATGACCAACTTTTTTTCTTCTGTGGCGAGCTCGAAACTTCCAACCGCGTCATCAGCCTCGCTGTTGCCGCAGACTCTTTTTGAGAAGCGCAAATTGCTAGTACAATGTCGTAGAGACCTCCATCGGCTTCTTTACCAAGAAGCATCATTTCCCATAATTGTTTCTCGGCCTGGATTCCGCGGCCGGCGCAAATGTACATAGCAAGGAGTCTCTCATGAATAACTCCGTGAAGCGATGAATGGCTGCTGTCTTGAATCACCCATTTGGATAACAGTTCTCCATCGGCTAGAAGTTCTGATTGGTAGTTCTCTGCCAGATCAACATCTTCTCGGTCGAATTCGGTTATCAATCCGGCCCTTGCAAAATATTTCAGCTTTCGTAGAGCTTTGGCGAACTCGTTGAGTTCCTTAACCACAGCAGTCATCGCAACAAGGTAACTATAGATCTCTGGTTTCAGGCCAGCTTCTCTTAATTGAATTACCAATCTAACAGCACCTCGGTAATCACCCTCAGCCTGGAAAAGAAAATCATATATATGATTATATGTAACTACACCACACGTCCAATATGTAACTGATGATCGGAAAACTATGACACAAACTTAGTTATCTTAATTTAGGATCTATTTTGATTGACTTATTTGAGCTTATCTACTAACAAATACTTCTGAGACTAGGATAGCTTATGAAAATAGCTTATATGAAAACAGTCTGACTTTATTTTATCTTTTGTTATAGAAATAGCTTATAGCGCGCTTATCTAAAAGAGCTTAGGAGAGGACCTTTATAAAGAAGCTCTAATGTGTAAAGTTGCTTCTAGGTAAGCTAATTTTGCGTTTGAATGATACTTGCTCATGAGTCATAAGTTATTCTGGGGGTTGTCCTAGAAGTGAAAAATTAAATAATCCAAACACCATTTCTAAACTCCAAAAGGGCTTATTCTTATAGAGAAGCACTTGAGGCTTATGCAGTTATACCAAAACATAATTTTAAAATCAAACTAGGACAATTTATTTGTATCTTTATATTTAACTACTCTTCTGATTTTAGTAAAAATATAGATATTTGACTACTTTGTAAATTAAATTGATTTTGCCTTCAAACCTTGACTTAGTATAAGTAAAGAAAAGTAGCTTTTGCTTTGGGTAGAAGAAATTTGAAATAAGTTTTCCATCAAACTCACTTTTAAAGTAAATACAACCAATAATAACCAAATCAATTTATTAAATTAAGTTCATTACTTCATTCAAAATCAGGTCTATCATACGCGACCGCACACTAACTGAAAATGATCAAGCAAACCAAAAGCCAGCTATTCCACCACTTATGACAATAATAAAAAAGCTCCAATTCTATGTTAGGATGGGCGGATAAGCAGGAAAATCGAAGGCAACACGTCAATACCAATGCAAAACAAGCAATTCAAAAACACCACAACTCCAATTAACAAAATATCTATGTCCATGTTTGGTTCCAAGGTTGGAGGGCTCCAATTCAAGTTTACAATGAAACATTTTTCTCATAAACTATCAAAACATAAACGATATTATATTAAACCCACTTTTAACCAAAATCAATTACTACCTCCATTCCTTTTTATAAGAAACAATAGACTTTTTAGGTTCATTGAATAACTGATGTATCTGGTGGTAGAACCTAAAAAGTCAACTGTTTCTTATAAACAGGACTGGAGGGAGTATGTTCAAATCAAATTTTGTCACCACGGAACCAAACATACTCTAAGTCAAGGATATCTATCAAATGATCAACAACCAACACAAACATCATGTTCTTCAACACATGACACAATCATTCAAATTTTCAAACAAAAGCTAAATCACCAACCACATAAAAAAACCTAGATATCAAGTATGAAAATTCTTACCATCATCTTCCAGGCAAGATACCCCGTTGGCCCTCCTTTATGCCCTTGAGTATCATCCTTATTACAAGAAATCCCCCGCCGCAAAACCTCTTCCACAAACAAACCAGCACCTTCTTTCTCCCCCATATCCCAATACAAAGAAATAACCTTCTCAATCATACTAAAACCAGGTCTCAAACCAACACAATCCATATCAACAAGAAGGTCAACAACATCACCAACACCATGTTGTTCTTGAATTAACTTCTTCACCCAACCACACATAATAGCAACCATTAACTCCATAGTTTCCTTATCAACTCTATTCTCTTTTCTTAACCAATCAAAAACCTCCAAAGCACACCATGAATCTCTTCCATCTTGAGCAAAATAAACCAACACAAGTTGAAGCTCTCTAGCTGAAAGACGATCATTCATCTCTTCAAGAACATCAGAAGGTTCCCTTGTCATTCTCTCAAGCTCTTCAATTGCTTCTAAGAACCCATCACCCATTTCTTCTTCCTCTTCATCATCGCTGGTTACAAACTGGTCAAGCTCCACAGATTTTATTCTTCTCTTAATTGAAATGGGTTTTGAAGATACAAATAAAGGGTTTTGGAATTTCAATGACCCATCATTGAATTTGTGTGAAAAATCACACTTTGATGAAGGGAAAACAAAAGGGTATCTCTGTTTTTGTGAAATTTGAGATGAAAATACAAAACCCAATTTCAATGTTGGAGTAAACCCTTGTGCATAAGCCATTTTTCTTCACTCTCTCTCTAACACTCTCTCTAACTTCAATTCAGTGTCATCATCAAGTGTTGATGAAAAAGATTGAATTTTTGCATCTGGGTTCAGTGAATTAAAGTGAAAAATGAAATTAAACACTAGAAGTAGAAACTACAAGAAAATGAAGAAAACCAGGAAAAAAGGGTTTTTGCGGAATTATCTCATCATCCAAACAAGGAAGAGCTTAAATTTAATCCATTCAATTGTAATAGGAAAGAAAGTGACTTTGAGGAAATAGATAAAATTGGAAGGAAATAATTGTTGCCATATAAAAAACTCAAGAGATGGCAAGGTGTCTGTTTCGCAACTGGTATGAAAACAGACAGAGAGAGAAAGACAACGAAAGTTGCAAATTGCAAAGGATTTTTTTTTTTTTTTTGGACAGAATTATTGCAAAGGATTTTAGAGTGAGAGAAATATTTGAGGGAGAATATACGTGTACCAACCATGACTACATCGTTCACAAGTAACACCGTTTACTCTAATAAAAAAATTTAACAAAATAGTACTCCACTGAACACGAGGGAAAACAATATAGATTAAATAATAAACTTAAATTAATAATAATAATAATAATAATAAATAATAATAATAATAATAATAATAATAATAACCAACAATGAATTAATCAAAGTAGTATTGGTCCAAATAGTAAGGGACTTGACTCCCTCAAGCATATGATCAAGGTTTGCTTCCTGATTCATGCACCTTGTGTACCCCACAAATTCTCCGACGAAGATTAGTCATCCAATTATGGAGATATAATCCACCTTATGTGCTCCACATGTTCTCCAACGGAGATTAGTCACCGTCACTCACTAACGGCGGTGAAAAGTTGGTACTCATATGATAGTAACAATAAAATAAAATGATGAAGAGATCTAATAAAATAAGCTAGCTTATCAGATTTTTTTTTTATATAAACTATAAACTCAAAATTTGATCTTGCCAAACAAAGTCATTGTGATATGTTCCAAAGACAAAACCACCTTAGATTTTCCTAAACGTAGAAAATGCAGAAATTCATAAATTTAGAGAATTGAAATTCTATATTTCATCCAATATCAATTATCTAAACTAATGATTCTCAAAGAATATTTTTACTCAACCGCAATTTCTATTATCAATATTTCCATTTTCTATATAAAATGAATTCCTTTCTATTGCTTTTGTGTTATTTCTCCAATTAAGATAAAAGAGATAATTCAAAATTCAACCATAAATTAAATAAAATTTGACTAGACATTAATTCCTGCTGGAATTCAAGCTATATTTCTCTTAACCTAATATTCAGACATATCTCAGTTGGTAGAGATATTAAATGTAAAATATAGAGATTAGGGTTCGAACTCTGGTACTCCCACTATTTTACCTTAAAAAGGTAAAATTCTAACCATTGCTACTTTATCGAAAAAATAAAAAAAACTTGATATTAATCATTAATTAATTATCATTTTCTATCCTAAAATACACTATAAATCACTAAAATCATTATCCATTTTCCAAATTCTTAAACACTATTTAATATAATTATTTTATGGATTTACATAGAGAAATTTAGAGATACTAAACCACCATATAAGGGTTCTTCCTCTCCTAGTGCTTACACAAAATAAGGGGGAAAAAAAAAAGAAAAAACATCATATCTTATATAAATTAAGGGAGAAAAATGAAAGCAAACCGGGGTAAAAAGTTGTATCATCAAATTTAAACATAAAAATATCGAAACATCTTTCATCAAAATAAAACACAAAAAACATCAAAACATCTTCAATTAAAATAAAAACTCCATACAAATACAACAGATAAATCCCATAAAATAGATGAAAAAAGAAACATGCATATTGTCTAGAGACACAAAATATAAATGAAACACAATATGAATCCATTACTAAAATCCTCTTCACACATCATGCATATTTAGAGAAACTGATTGTTAAAAGTAGGAGTCGAAATCATCTCCATCAATCCTATGGCATTGGACAAATCAACCACATTAGCTTCATGCTCGTTTGCTATTGTAGCTCCCCACATTTGATTTTCATTTGGTGCTATATCTATAAAAATAAACCAAGTCAAGAGATTATATACATGTGCATAATTTTTTTATACTTAAAGAAAGAATAAGTTGTCATTGATATACAAGCAAACTATATAAATTATTTAATAAAATAAACGTGTTGGTACCCATATCATTCATTAATAAAAGATAAGCAATCGCTACCTTCTACATCACATCTATGTTTTTGTTGTCTTATTTGCAACAATATTTGATTGGAGGGAAATTGTGATTAACAAGGAAACTACTTCACAATATTGACATATTCATATACACAATTCAAAAGAAAAGTTAACAACTACATATCAATTAATGTTTAATGTGAATCTATGGGAGTTATGCAACCCTAATTTTAGATCATCGAATAATTTATTATAATGGATCCATTTATTGTTTCATAGTGCGTAGTTGTTTCAATAATAACAAAATATTCAAAACATCAGGAGGGGGCTGGAACCACTTGATGCCAGAACTGATCCCCGAACCAGATTAAACTGGTGGTGAAAAAAAAAAAATTCAAAACTTTAATATTTTCATAAAAAATGGTAACATGTTCTTACCTTGGTCATATGGAATTGAAAAATAATTTGAGAATGGATCATAGGGGATTTGCTGCACATTATAATCATTTGAATCAGGAATTTGTGCTTGTTGCATGGTATGTTGCTCATTCGACACATTCAACCCGATCATTAATTCTTCAGTTAAAGCTGATAAAGGAGATGCAATCATTAGTTTAGTTGTGTATGCATGGATAAGTTATGAAACCATAATTTTATATTATTGAAGAGTTTATCAATGGAACAATGAGTTGCAATAATAACAAAGAATTGAAAAAAAAAATCATATTTTCACAACAACAGTAGCATGTTCTTACCTTGATCAAATGCATTTGAACAATAATTTGGGAATATATCAAAGGAGATCGGCGGCACTTGGTTATTAGTGCTCATTGTATAGAGTTCACTCCAAACATTCAACTCAGCTAATAGTTCTTTAGTTAAAGCTGATAAAAGAGATGCAAATTAGTATGCAGACAATGACATTTAATGTCTTACAAAAAAAAATGGCATCTAATGATGTGATGTCATTAATAGTTCTTTAGTTAAAGCTTGTAATATCTAAGTTGTATATTTTATTCTCATTAAATGACGTGTCAATGACAATATATAACAAAAATGTTAATAATACTACATTTTTTGTATAAAAAATAAACTTTACTCTTTCACAAAAGTCAAAAACCACGTAACACAATGAAGAGTTACAAAAAAAAAACCGTAACACAATGATGATTGAGATAGAGCAGAAATAACGCTAATTACTGGCTTTGAGAAGTAGCTCTTTCTCAAGAATGTTGATTTCATGAATCATTGTCTCACGTTCCAACAACAATGAGCCTTTCTGGTCTAATTTTGATTCAATTTTTGGTCGAAGATCATGATTTATTTGAACCTGTATAAAAAAAAATGATAAAATATAATAATGTATATATTATTCATTGTAGAAGCCACAAAAACATTTGTACCAAAAAACAAATGAAGCCACACAAACCCTAATATTGATACCTGAGTTTCTTTGGCTTTAATTTCCAATTTAGCCAAATACATTTGTCTCCTGAGTCTTGATCTCTTATTTGCAAGACTTCTTAACATGAATCTGCAGAGACATAAAGTTATATATAAGTTAAATGTTATGTTAAATGTAGTTTTAAACCATAACATAGTGTATAATATATAGTATACATGAAGATTTTGAAAAGGTCCTCAATATAACTTTTTAATTTAATTTTTTTCCTATGGCAAATAGCTTAGATATTACCCTAATAATTTTTTGAATCGCAATTATAAACAAAATCATTGATTATAGTGGAACTGCAACTACAATTGCAATTTAAAACAAGTAATAACATGAAAAAATTAAACAGAATTTGGATCCTCTCCAATTTTTTCTCTCTTGTTGGTCATGTTGTAAAATCTTAACCATTCATTTATTTTCTCTCTCTTCTTAAGTATTTTTTTATTCTTTGTAATTTAACGACCATTAAATTAAGAAAATGAAAGAAAATATTGAAGAGAAAATTGAAGAGGATCTAAATCCGAAAAAACATCAAACCAAATTACGCACTGTCTCATTTTTTTGGGATCCATATTTTGGTCACAATTGAGCCCAAAATTGGATCTTGATGCTGCCCAAGCTTTTGCTTGTTCATTAATAGCATTAGAATCAATTGTTGCATCCCTTAATGCATTACTAGTTGGACTCATGGGTGAGATAGAGAAAGAGTTGTTGTTGCCTTGATCCATTTCTCCTACATAAAAATAAATGAGAAGAGGAAATGAATTTAGACATAGATATGCATGCACAATTAAATTTAATAAAAAAAAATGAAGTAAAAAATAGAGAAAGTGAGAAATTGTACTCAATAAAATTGCAAGCTTCACTATCACCCTTACACGCTCTTATTATATTTAAAGAGTGTAAGATGTTGTATTTTTCTGCTAAACACACATTAAATTTGATGATTACCAATATATCCCTCTCCTCTTATCCTTATCATCTAAGCAAAAAAATATCAATTAATAATTAATAATGTAACTGATGTTAAGAGCACTGGTTAATGAAACAAAAAACAAAAAAAATTAAATATAACACTTTTTAAACTTGAAGAATTGACTGCACACACTCCAATGCTAAATTATGTCTGGTTTTTTAAATGGTGCCCCGGAGGCACTATTTAATATTTTCCATTAATAATATAACTAATATTATAACCTTTTTTTTATAAGAAAAATATATGAAAAAACACTATAGAACAAACTTCTTTGTTATTGGATAATTTTAGCCATTTGATTGGGTGATTTGAAAAATTTATATAGCATCGTTAATATTTATGCTGTATGTTTTATAAATTTATATAACATGGTACATTTTTATTTATATGCAGCTGTTTTATTTTGTCCACATATATAAGTGAACAGAAATCAATAGATGTAAAGCTAATTATGACCAAAGTGATATCTGTATCCAATGCAAACTTCACGTCATAAAGAACACTCCTTTCCTTAATTTACAACTGAGCTGATTCTAGCCTACTTGATGACAAAATCTTTAATTAATAGCACAACTAATTTACCAAATGACATATCAATATGTAAAACTACCATTTTCTTCAGTAATTTTATTTATTATTAGTTTTTGTATTCATTTATTAAAAAAAAACTATATTTCTACAAGTTTTAACCAACATATTTATTTCGCATTTATTTCCTCAACGTACATACTCAATCCGTTACAAAATATAAACAAAAGTGAGTCAAAGAAATTTGATGTATTTATTTCAAAATTTAGACCAAATATATTCAATTTTGTTGACCAACTTTTGCTTATATTTTATAACTGAGGGAGTATGCAATTTACATTATGCTTACTTGTCTACCTATCAACTATCTGATATACTTGTAATCTAGGAAAATTCTTATATAAGCACAAACATAATAAAATGGTGTTAGGCAGACACACTCACACAAACAAATAAATTAAAGAAAAAAGAAATAAAACGATGTTGATTGATATGACTATATTATTTTTGTTTTAAATTTTTAAATTTGTTTATGTACCTAAATATATTTTATTTAGATTTGTGTCTATGTAAGCCTTATTCTGTAATCAAAGTTGTATTTTTACTTAAAATGTTGTTGTATAAAAGTCCCCCCTTTTATGTTATTTTCTAAGCATTTATGTCGGTAAACATCAATAGTTTTATTTAATACACAAGTGCAAGGTCTAGGGATCAAACCCTAGTAAATATATTTGGCCTAACAAAAACTATCATTACAAGAAGAATTTTTTTAACAAGCAAAAATGAATTATATTAAAAACAATTAGTTCTGATCAGCATAAGGTGTGCCAAACAGACTTACAAACATTTACAACAATCAAAGCATTGTCAGCCAATCTAAACAAATAAACGGGCTCGACCACCACATATGAAAATTTAAGACAATATTCATATTATAAGCTTTTATCCACAAAAAAAAATGAACTTTAACTTTTTCTAGCATTTGAAGAACCGTTGATTCCTTGGTCTATACTATGCAAGAAGAATTTGATATTTGGCCTAACAAAAGCAATCATTTCATTAGAGCCTATACAAGAAGAATTTGTTACAATACATGGTAGAATTATTTGTCACTATAAAATTACTTATATTATAAGTTTTTTGTTAATATATCTCAAAAGAAAAAAGTAACTATTATAATACAACAATTATAATTTCTGAACACTTCACTTTTCTACATTGTTCTTTTTTCCCTTTCTAAATGAGTCATTCAAGAGTGTTATTTCAACTTACAATTTATACACATGACAATTGTTTGCAACTAATCAATTAATTATTTTTTTATATCATCTAATTTAAAATGAGAATACTTATAATATAATAATTTTAATTTATTATAAAACCATACACATCACAAATGTTTATTACAAAAAAAAAATAGTTAAAATTAACTTCCATAATATCGTCTGCATAAAAATTAAACTATTATAACATGTTAACTATAAATGAGAATATTTATAATACACTAATTAAAAATTTGCACACTTTAGACATAAAAAAAATAAAAAAGTACAAACTTTTATTTTCATCTTTTTTGGGTTTATAGTCGTTTCACTTCCCATAAGCATTTCACTCACTATACTATTAAGTTCTTCCATTAAGTTATTAACAAAAAACAAAGAAAGAACATAGTTCAATGGAGTTCAATATTGTAACTGCCGAAGATTGGCGGAAGTCTCTTAGAAAAACCGTTCCCGCCGTCGTTGTCCTCCGAACAACCGCTACCCGTGCTTTCGATAATGATGATTCCTCATAACAACAACGCAAAGGGAATCAATATCGAAAGCACGAGTAACAATTGTTCAGAGGACAACGGCCGCGGGAACGATTTTTCTAAGTGACTTCCGTCAATCTTCGGCAGTTACAACATTGAACTATGTTCTTTCTTTGTTTCTTAGTAATAACTTAATAGTAGTGAGCAAAATGCTTATGAGAAGTGAAACGACTCAGAAATATGATCTAGATGATGGATTGAAGTCTTCAAATTGTGTCCAATCAACAACAAGATAATCAATGCTATACATGTTTCTACAGCTGAGCCATTCTCAATGCTCTAGAGCTACACCAACATGCATGCTGCAAGCCATATTAATAATCTCATATCTCCTTAAATTTTTTATTACAATCCCTTGAAGTGTTCATTCAATTTACTTTGTACTAGTAATAAAATATGAAGAAACATAATCACCTAAGACATCTTGATGCAATCTTTGAGCCCTTAGCTGAATTTTTTTTCAGAGAATGACATCTTAAAGCACAAATAAGAAACGTGAACTGCATCAACCAAAGTATTTGAAACTCCATAGTTTAAATTGCCAACGAATTCATCCAAAATAAATAGACTTAAAAACAATCGAGCACTGAACGATTGTAAAAATTCAAAATGTAAAATAATAAATTTCATATTTATTTTTAGATTGTAAATTTCTACAATCGTTCAGTACACGGCTGTTCTTAAGTCTGTACTTTGGATGAATTTGTTGGCACTAATACTCTTAACTGTGGACTATCAAATAATGCTTGACGCAATTTGCATTTCTAATTTAATGCTTACATTGAGACGTCATCTTGAAAATCATTATGCTGAGGGGTCAAAGGATGCATTAAGATGTCTTAGGTGGTGGTGAAGCATGTATCTTTTGTGAATTGACTAAAGATAACATTTTATATTTTATGTAATGTACAAATTTTAAAATGAAATTTAATTATTAATTTAGGCATTCACATTTTTGAGTAGCGCTTAGTATTTTTGGAAGTAAATTTTGGGGTAAGAGTATAACTTACAATGAAATTCTTCTTCCAAATCGGAGATATTGATTACCAGTCCACATTTGGCTCCCTCTTGGCACTATATATCATTGAAAATAAACCAAGTAATTATTAGATTAATAAATCAACAATTCCTAAAATAAATTTCACGCACATAGAAACATGTTATGTTACCTTGATGATATGGATTTGATTAATAATTTGAGATGAGGTCATTAGACATTGATTGAACATTAGATATTTGACAAAAAAAAAATCTACTGCAAAGTGGATCTCCACAATTTGTTTATACATGTAGCAACAAAAGGCGAACCTTAATATCTAAGGTGTGCATCAAAAATGAAAATTTTACATTTTCACCAAAAGTAATGTTGAAAAATTCATTCATATTTGAAATTATATCCTCATTCAATGAAGCTATAATATATTTGATATTATATTCTTATTGAATGAGGATATAATTTTAAATATGAATCAATTTTTCAACGTAATTTTCGAAGGAAGTGCAAAATTTTCATTTCTGATACACACCGTGATATTAAAGTTCATCATTTTCTTGTTGCATGTAAAAATTGTGGAGATCCACTAGTGCAGTAGAGACAATTAGATCTAGAAAAAGAAGAGTTTTTCTCACTAAATTGATGGTCATTGAATTGAGATCAGACGATCTACATTTGAAAATATAATCCGACTTTTAACAATGTCGAAATTTTGAGTTTGAAATATTTTGATATAGTATGTAAATTTAACATTATTCACAAAATTAGTTTCAAAAAATATGGGAAATAGAATTGTAATCAAGAAATCTCTTAAATCTTTTTTTCCTTTTTTTATATTCTAAGATATCTCTTGGATTGAAATTGAGACTAATAAACCATATTCTACTACAATTATTCAAAATATCAAATATCTCAACATGATTGTAACTTTCATTTAAAACATCATGAAAATAAACCAAATTAGACGTACCGTTTAATCTTTTTCTCTGGATCGATGTTTTGGTCACAATTAAGACCTGCCTCTTAATTTTGCAACAGAGTGGTTAATGGTAGCACCACAAAATGCATCACTAATACATGGACTATCTACCATATATATGCTTGAAATGGTGAAGTATCTAGGATTGAAAGGGGGTTTTGCTGGAATCATATATCTAAGAGAAAGATGTTGGAAAAGGAGAAGATTATAATGAGTTGGGAGGAATTGTGGAGGAAAGATTAATATTGAAACAATGCTATATGGTTTGTCTGGTTCAACGGAGGGGACGAATTTTAATGGTAAGGAGAGGAAAGGGAGGGGAGATATTAGTTGCCTCACTTACTAGTATGCTTTTTCTATGCATACTTGAATGATTTTGCAAATGACAAATTCCCCTCTACTTATAGGTCTCAAGGGAGAAATCTATATGCATCAAGAAAATATTCTACACACATCTAAAGAAAAAGAGAGTCAAACCCTTTTATTACGACTACATACATTTTATCTCTAGTATTTCCTTTGAATTACGACTACATACATTTTGTTAATATATCCCCTTTATCATTTTTTGGGTCAAATTCCTCTCTTTACATTGTTTTTAATTTGGTCAAACCCTTTTAAGGAAAAATATCTTTTATTTTAAGGAAAAATATCAATATTATATAAAATTGTTACTCATATATTATATTACTTATTTTAAAAAATTTGGTCAAACCCCTTACCCTTTTAATTTAAGAAAAAGTATTAATATTATATAAAATTGTTTGTCGTATATTATATTCCTTTTTTTTTTTATGATAATGAGGGCCGAAGCCTGAAAAAGGAAAATTACATGGGAATCAATTTAGGGGTAGTTATCCCCAATTCATCAGCTAACAATAAGTTCCTAATTTCAGGTGGACAAACTAGGGGTGGCAAAATGGGCCGAACCCACCGGACCGACCCTTTTGGCCCGTTATTTTGGGCGGGCGGGGCTGAGCTGAGGTATTTAACTCGGGACTCTAAGTTGGCCCGCCCCGTTTAGCACGCTTAAAAAACGGAGCGAGGCGAGCAAGCCCACGGGCTTTTTTAAAAATAAAATTATAGATGAATATTTTGATATCTTAAGCCCAAGCCCAATCAATAATTTTTTTTCTTGTTTTTTATAAAAAAAACTGATTGTTATATCCCTTAAATTGATACTACTAGGATTTCATTTCATTTGTTTATTTCCTGTAACCAACGTGTGTGCTACTTCTGACATCTTCTTCTCGCTGTGCCGTGTGACATCTTCGTGTGACTACGTGCATCAGTTTATAATATTGGCAGAATAGTTTGTTACTAATTTTTTCGTATCAGTTTGTATTCATGTATTTTGCCTAGTTTAGTAGTTTTTAATATATATATATATATATATATATATATATATATATATTGCTTTTTTGCTTTTTCAAAAAAAATATTAAAAGAAGAATCAAGTGGTGTATTATTAATTTATTAGCAAATGTTGTGCATCTTTCTATTTGAATAAAATTCTTTTGTTTTTTTTAAAAAAAAGATAATGCTTAAAAATTGGTGGGCCGGCCCACTAACCCGCCAGCTCGCCAATAAATGGGCGGACATGAATTTTGAGCCCAAACATCTAAGTTGGCCCGCCCCGCCCCACTTTGCCACCCCTAGGACAAACATTATAGTAAATAGCTTCTTTAATTTAATTTGGTCAAACCCCTTACCCTTTCAATTTAAGAAAAATATTAATAGCTTATAAAAAAAATAGTAATATCTTAAATTATTACTTATGTAGTATATTACTTTTTTTTTTTTTTTGGTCAAATCCCTTTTATTATTAAATTATTTTATATTGTTCTAGACCAGTTAGAGCCCAATAAACCAAGGTCCAAAACGCTAACCTAGGCCCAAAACTCTATATAGATGACATACTAATCAGTAATTATACTCAATATTTCTATTCCAAATGTAGTCAAGTAATGTCTTGTTGGCACTTGTTCTTTTACTTCAAAGGCTTCCAATTTCCACTCTTAATTTCTCTTCTTTCTCTAATGAAATTTCAGCTTCTACTTCATCCAAACTCTATATAGTTATGGATATGTAGCCCTACTTGAGTTTTGTTGTTCATATTAATTTTTTCTTGTGCCACTATTTTGTTGAACTCTACACGTACAAACGGGAAATGTTATTATTTTTCTTAAATTTTTGGAAAGCATTAATTACTCTTTTAGGAAAAATGATATAGATCATTACAATCGCACATTTTTTAAGATGCCATAAGCTAGCCAATATGTCTCCACATTATTTGATTATACTATAATCTTACTACTCTATGCAATATGACCCAAATTTGTTACTGCCAAGTAATGATTAAATATATCCAAAGACCACAAATATGTTGGATTAATACAAAAGGCAATTTATCAAAACATATGAAATAGCTAACTTGAGTTTGTTAGCTACATTTGTTATAAAACAGACCTTAAAGTTGAGGAAATATAAGGAAAATAAATAAAATTGAAGTTTATAACAGAACATATGAATTTCATAAAGTTCAAATTGGAAGTTGTCAGCTTTCAATTATTGCATTTCATGCTCTGAATTTGATGTGACTGGCTTAGTAGTATCACCTTGCAAGGTTGATGCTTCTACTCCATTTTCAGCTGTTTCAAATTACCAAAACTATAGTAAGAAAACAAGTATATACAAATAAACATGGTACAAGTATATACACAGATAAACATGATAAGCATAAGAACACTCAAAAACAAATATACTAAAAGGGGTCTAATACAAAGAAGATGGTTTTCTGATATGGACTTTTTTTGACAGCTCTACCCTCCATCATCTGCAATTCATTAGCAATATATGTATGTTCTAGAATCATATACCTTCCTTTAACTACGTGACGTAGTTACGGTTGTCGGCCATTCAATCAAAATGAGTAGCTGAAATAAATTCACTTTATAAAACTGAATTGAAATACAAATCGTCTGATCTTAAATCAATCAACAAAATTGATTACCGTGTTAAACTGTGTCAAAATACTACAACCATCAATCTCGATCCTATGTACGATATCACTCCTCTACTCGTCCTACAGATAACTAGCCCTACAGCTAACTAGCCCAGTTTAGAGATCACACTACTGATTAGATGACACTACGGTCCTCTATAACCAATACAAATAAAAGTTGTTGTGTTAACCTTCTTTGTGTGAATCATATAGTCCTCTTTTGTTACATCAAATTGTATGTACATATATGCTCCCTATTGTACTCAAATGCTTTAACCTAGATATATAAAAAACATCTAACACTTTTTACTAGCACAAAAACCTCACGCCCTGGCATGGTCCTCCCCCACTAATTAGTATTTAGGGTGCGTTTGTTTTAGATTTAAAAAAATAGATTTTTTTTTTGTATTTTTGAAAATGAATTTTGTAAAACCGTTTTTCAAAATATTATAAGTTTTTTTTATTTTCATTTTTTCTAAATTGAAACACTAATTTTGACATCATATAACATAAACATACATTATTGAAGAACAAAACATAGTCAAAATCACAATTTTTTTGAAAAAGTTGTATTTCAAAAATGATTTTTATGAAAATCTATTTGAAATAGCTTCAAAATAAATGATTTTTTTCGAAATTTTGATATCCAAAAAAATTTTCAATAAAATGATGAAATGACTAAAATCACATTTTAAGAATAACTATTCAAACCAAATTTTTATTTGAAGCTTTTATAAAAAGTTTCTTTGTAAATTTTTTTTACACAAAATTATGTAACACTACAAAATCTATTTTTAAAAAAATCCAAAACAAACGCACCCTTAGTATCATCAATTATGTAAACGGATTTTCTGCTGTAACTGCATGACGCAATTACAACTGTGCGTCATCCAATCTGAATCGACGGTTGAGATTGTTTTAAATTAAAAAATACAGTTTCAATCATATCCGTCTGATTTAATGTTAACGTCTCAGATCAAAAACTGCGTGAAACTGTATATATTATTTACTGCAAGGAATCAACATCCATCAATAACCTCTAGCACATCCTCTTCACTTGGATCATACTTACCTTCCTACCTTTGTTCCTTACTATACCAAATTAGTATCACCCTACTTCATAGCAGATTTAAACGATTTCCCCTGACTCACTAAAGCTTCATTTCATATAAGCTTCAAGTTTAGGTTGAACTTCAAAGGATGCCACTCTTTTCTCTTAAATCGAGATATATTTATTTTGCATGCATGTCATGTTTTTTAATAACTAATGTGGACTTTTATCTACAGAAATTATTACCTTTATTTGAAAATATATATGAACAACATTGCATAACAAAATATAAGAAAATTATATTGAATTTTGCATTAGTTTTGAGCAAACAAACATCTAAAATATTAGCATAAGTTTTTTACCTTGTTTATTTGACTCGAGCCATTTCAACCTTTGCACTTCTTCCATGTTTTTTGCAATTTCAACTGAAAGTTGAACAAAATTAGCTAAATAATGATATTAACCACATAGACATAAATGGATTGATAGAGATTAAATAGCAACCTTCTTTTTGTAATCCATTCATTTCAAGAATATAGATTTGTGACTTAAGTTGATGATTCTCAATCAACAACGCCCTTTTCATCATAACATTTTGTTCGATTTTATAACGAATCTTGGAAATGTTTTTCTACATAAGGAAACCTCGAGATATGTTAGATACCTTGGAAATTGTTAGATATCTTCATTAACAAAAATAAATAATGTTGCATTTTCATAATCATCACCTTCAATTTTTTGGATGTTTTTTCCAAATTGATAGTGTGTTCAGTTTTCTTCAATCTATATTTCTTTGAATAAGCTCGATCCGCCAACCTATATACATAAGAAGCCATATAATTGTTTTGAGCTAGGAAATTTTAAAACTAAAATTAACATTATAAAAAAATATTTCACAGTCCCATAAGTGTAGTTCAAATGGTAGCTACTCGAGATATTATTGGAGTGGTCGGGGTTCGAACTCCGAATTTCACATTTCTCCATATTTAAATATGTAAGTTTAGCCACTAGACTTACTTGACAAAAAAAAAATTTCACAAAAAAATATATAATTTTGTATATGGTATGCACACAAACTTTTATTCCAAAAAAAAAATGCACACAAACTCAATTAAAACTAAATAAAATTAATTACATACCGCTTCAGCATTTTTTTATCTTTCTTGTTTATGTCTAAATTGGAATTCAGGCAACTAGATTTTGTTGTTTGGGCTTCACAATTTTGGTTGGTCTTAATTAAACTAACACCAACATCAGGAGTTGATAGACTATCATTGATGATAATAGTCTTTTCAACTTGATCAAGATTAGACTTCTCCGCAATCTTGTTTTTGTTATTTGTTGTTTGTACATAACAAGTATCGAAAATACCATGTTGGTGTTCTGTTTGTTGATTGTTATTCCCTTGATCAACATGATTATAATGATTCTTCTTCTCATTAGGGTTTTTCCACACTTGAAATGATGAACTTGCACTTCCCACAAGCTTAGTTGGAGTCATGAAAGAGAAGGGTTTGAAGGGCATAATTGATTTCTCAACACCAACATCATGAGTCAAAAGAGTATCAACTTGAATAGGAATGAGCTTCCAAATAGTGATGACTTTGTTGTTTGTTGCTTGTGCACAACAAGTATTGGGAATACCAAATTGGTGTTCTAATTGTTGATTGTTATTCCCTTGATGATCAACTTGATCACAATGTCTCTTCTTCTCATTCGGCTTTTTCCACACTTGAAATGATGAACGTGCACTTCTCACTAGCTTAGATGGAGCCATGAAAGAGAAGGGTTTGAAGGAGATAATTGATTTCTCAACACCAACATCATGAGTCAAAATACTATCAACATGAATAGGATTGGGCTTCCCAATAATGATGACTTTGTTGCTTGTAGCTTGTGCATAACTAGTATTGGAAATACCAAATAGGTGTTCAAATTGTTGATTTTTATTCCTGTGATCAAATTGATCATAATTTATCTTCTTCTCATTAGGCTTTTTCCACACTTGAAATGATGAACTTGCACTACTCACTAGCTTAGATGAACCCATGAAAGAAAAGGGTTTTGAGGGCAAAATTGATTTCTCAATACCAACATCAGGAGTCAAAAGACTATCATTGATTTTAGTCTTTTCAGCATGATTGGGTTTCGGCTTCCAAATAAAGTCAATTTTGTTGTTTGTAGTTTGAGCATAACAAGTATTGGGTATACCAAATTGGTGTTCCAATTGTTGATTGTTATTCACTTGATCAACATGATCATAATGTATCTTCTTCTCATTGGGGTTTTTCCACACTTGAAATGATGAACTTGCACTTCTCACTAGCTTAGATGGAGCCATGAAAGAGAAGGGTTTGAAGGGCATAATTGATTTCTCAACACCAACATCATGAGTCAAAAGAGTATCAACTTGAATAGGAATGGGCTTCCAAATAGTGATAAATTTATTGTTTGTTGCTTGTGCATAACAAGTATTGGGAATACCAAATTGGTGTTCAAATTGTTGATTGTTATTCTCTTGATCAATCTGATCATAATGTCTCTTCTTCTCATTAGGTTTTTTCCACACTTGAAATGATGAACTTGCACTTCTCACTATCTTAGATGGACCCATGAAAGAGAAGGGCTTGAAGGGCATAATTGATTTCTCAACACCAACACCATGAGTCAAAAGAGTATCAACTTGAATAGGAATGGGCTTCCAAATAGTGATAACTTTGTTGTTTGTTGCTTGTGCATAACAAGTATTGGGAATACCAAATTGGTGTTCAAATTGTTGATTGTTATTCCCTTGATCAACCTGATCATAATGTTTCTTCTTCTCATTCGGCTTTTTCCACACTTGAAATGATGAACGTGCACTTCTCACTAGCTTAGATGGAGCGATGAAGGAGAAGGGTTTGAAGGGCATAATTGATTTCTCAATACCAACATCATGAGTCAAAAGACTTTCAACTTGAATAGGATTGGGCTTCCCAACAATGATGACTTTGTTGTTTGTTGCTGGTGCATAACAAGTATTGGGAATACCAAATTTGTGTTCAAATTGTTGATTGTTCTTCCCTTGATCAACCTGGTCATAATGTCTCTTCTTCTCATTAGGCCTTTTCCACACTTGAAATGATGGATCCATGAAAGAGAAGGGTTTGAAGGGCATAATTGATTTCTCAACACCAATATCAGGCGTATTGATGATATTCATTCCAGCTTGATCGGGATTATTAGGCTTCCCCATAATGTTGATTTTGTTGTTTGTAGCTTGTGCATAACGAGTATTGGGAATGCCAAGTTGGAATTTCAATAGTTGGTTGCTATGCCCTTGATCAACATGTTCTTCTCCCATATTTCACAATAGTTGTCTTGTTGAAAGAAAAAAAAAAAAGGTGAATTAGAAAGGGAAAAAAATAGTAAAGGTTTTGTTTTATATTAGGGGAAAAAGTAGTAAAAGGGAAAAAATACCAATAAAATAAGAAAATTAACAAAAGAATTTCTTCATACATTACCGAAAGAAATTCTCTCTATTTAATATAATTCGTTTGATTATAGTACGCTAATGTATGAGGGGTCGAGATTATGGTTGGAATAGTATTGGTATTTTCATTGTATTGTTTGGATGAAATTGTGTCAGTACTTATCCTTCGATTATGGGTTAAGTACCTCTTAAGCATATTCATAAGTTTTTCTTTCAAATAATTTTTTTTTAGTTGAATTTATAAATAAAGAATATTGTCATTTAAAATAGAACACTTTATCTTATAATTATACACTTATTTATTTTATTTGGAAAGTGTTTAGTAATTATGGAATTGTTTGGTCAAACAAAGAATTAAATAGTGAAAAAGCTTTTTCAATTTCCCATTTGAATAAAGTTTAACTAAATTAGAGAAAACATTTTCGAAATTTTTATGACTTTTATTATTTTGGGTAAACTAAGAAAAAATTATTTTGACTATATCAAATTAATAACATTTAAATAAATAAAACCAAAAAGTATATTTTATTTTGACTAAATTTAAACAAAAAAATATAAATTTTGACTAAATTTACATAATAATTTAAAACAAATACTACAATTGAAGAAAGATATTAAAAATTCATTAGGAAATATATAAATCAAACAAAATCATAGGACATTTTTTAATGTCCCAATATACCTCTTCCAGGCATGAATTCAATGAATTTATTTCCTTTGTAAAAAAAATATCTTTTTTTTCCTTCTAGTGTAAAGCATACTCTATGTAAGTTGAGATTTTCAAAAAGATATTATAAAAACTAACAATGCAACCATTTGCCCCTTTTGAAAAGAAAAACAAAAAACAAAATTAGTTGAAAAATCCTGATGTAGTGACTTTAAAGATGAATCTTTTGCAATTATCATGTATTATCATTTTATTTGTTTGTTTAATATGATATTACTTTTGCTATACGTACACTTTTTTAATTATTATAATATTTATTTTTATTAATAATTAATAATGAAGACACACTTTCAGTCTTCTTTTGTACCCAAAAAAAAGAAAAACACACACTTTTAGACTAGTATCGAGGTTTATATTAGACACATCAAGAGTTTAATTACTTTAAATATTATTTAGCTGCTAAAGAGAATTAAAGTCTTGATAAAGTCAAATTGGAAGATTAACGTTTTGCATCGCAAGGCAAATAGAAACATAATTCTTGTTACGTTTTTTTTTTGTGTTAAGTTATTCTTGCTAATTTGAGATATATATCATAGTGCCAATATTTTGAATTACAATCAACCTACGAAAAAAGTGATTAGCACTGTTGTTTGATGATGTCAGGGGTGTTTTTTAACACGTTTTATTTTGTTGTAGTTTCTTTGTTTGGGCTTAGTCCTGTTCATTTACCAAAATAAAAATTAATTGTGAGCTATAAAACAATTTTAATCAGTATTTATCAAAAAAGAGTCTAAATTAAATTGTTGACTAGAGAAAAGTTTTTTTTTTTTTGGTGAAAAGAAAAGAATATCTTTAATTAGTAAAATGAAATCTTTAACTATAATTTTTTTAAAAAATATAAACATTCCGTGAATTTAACTCAGTTGATTGGAAAATTGCATTATATATACAATATCTTATACGTAACGACAACATTTTTTTTGGTTTTATGCACCAATTTTAACATTGTTTTGGCCCAAAAAGTTGTTTAATCTCCTTTCTTCCCATCTCAAGTCAGCAAAACGTAACAAAAAGTAGAGGAGAGTAAGAGTAGGGGTGGGTAAAAATCCGCAAACCGATTCAAATCAAATAATCCGAACCGATAAATGGTTAAGCTGGCGGATTGCTGCGGATTGTCGGGTTGTCAGTCACATATTTTTGGTTTTAGATGGGTTGAAATGGGTGTGTTCGGTTTTCAAAAATCAACCCAACGGTACCCGAACCCACCCGAGTTACATAAATCGTAAGCTTTTAATTTGTTTTATTTAATATAGAAAATATCATGAAATGACTGGACATATCTCGAGACACACAAACTTAAAACTTGTTATCGTTTGTTTACTTGAAAAGTGGAAACGAAGAAACCACTAACTAGTAGTTGAAAACCACCGGTTTTCTCTCATTCAAATACTAATACCACCATATATTTATTGATATTATTTATTTTATGTTGTAGTGCATTCTATTTCAGTTGCACTCATGTTCTCTTCACACCACACAATTGAGTTTTTTTTTATTTTTTATTTTTTTTATTCGTCAGTTCAAAACCGAATTAACCGACCCGTCAAACCGTCAATCCGCACAAACCGAACCCGCAAAAACCGAACTTTTAAAATGGATTGAATAGGATCTCATTATTGCAACCGCGGGTTAGGATGAATGGTATTTTTGAGCCCAAATCCGCCCTACCCAACCATTACACACCCCTAAGTAAGAGATATGTTTCTATAACATATTTTAGAGAAATAATTTCATAAAAGAAAACACACAATATTATGTCATTGTTTTTGTTGGTATTACATAGTGTCATTGTTTATAAACATAATACTATTTTTTTACATTTTTTCATAAAAAAATAAATTTTATTATCTCGACAATTTTGATAAATAATACTGCGTATTAAGTTAATATAATTTTTTTAAAAGATAGGCTAAATTTGAAAATAAAAAATACACATACCTACAATTTTTAAATATACCAAAATTAAAAATTCTGAAATTATAAAGTCATCTTATTATTATTTTTTTTGGGAGGGGGAGGGGGGGGGGGGGGGGGGGATAGAGTCATCTAAATTTATTCCACCGAAATATTTCATAATAAATTAGGATTTTATTTTAATTGATTGATAACATACATAATATATAATTATGAACCCTTGATTTTATATCAATTTATTTTAGAAGTCTTAATTTTATATCATAATCTTCATATATAATTTGTCATATGCCTAGGAAATCGCTCCTCCTAGCCATCTCTTCATCATTTGCCTCTTTGATTATCTTCAGCTGCTCCAATTCCTTCATCAGCCTATTCAACTCAGCTGAAATAATTTCATCCCATCACCAAAAATATAAATCATTAATTTAAATAACTAATAAAAGTTAAAAATTGGGCATATTGATAATATATTTAAACAGTTGTTACTCAATAAAAATTGTAGATTAATAAAAATATTGAAATGTGAGAGACATCAAAATTAATTAGACAACAATTTTAATTTATTTTCCCCTCTAAACATCACTACAAAATTTTAAAAATAGAGACAGAAATTTAGAAATGAAAAAAGTTAAAATCTTTCAAATTTATAGACAATTTTTTTACCTCTAACTTTCGTTGTTATTTTAATTTAATTTTATTCGCTAGTGAATTTTCTTTACTAATTTATCAAAAGTTTGTAATTATAAGAATGATTATTGAAGAAAGGGATGACAAATTACCCCTTTGAGCCTCCTCATTTGAAGTGACTTTAGACAATGTTTCTTGCAATTCATTACGTTCTGTTTGAAGCACTGATCCAACTTCCATGTAACGTTGGGTCAATGGAGCCTCTTGAGAAATCATTTGCTGCATTATTGTTAAAGAGTTAGCTCATAGGAAAATTTAAATTGTATATACACATATATGAGTGATCAATGGTCATAGAATATAATTAATTATATTACCTTTAGTTTTTTTTGTTTTTCTTCAAGATTTTGTATGTGAGCAATCATTCTCAACCGATATGATTTTGAGTATTGTCTATTCATTTCACGTCTAGAAGCAAGAAAAAAAAATGTAGATCAAATATAATATATTGATTGATAGAAAAAATTGTGTACAATTTCACAGTATCTAATCATGTATTTTAATTTATCTTCACTCTTGTTTATAAATTCTTGGTTAAATTCTTTTTTCAATCAAACTAATTACTACATAAAAATATATATACATGTGTGACATATGCAGATGTTAATATAATCTAATTTAGATTTTCATTAAATAAATGCAATTTAATTCTATAATCTTCTTTTTACCCCCTTTATCTAAAATAAAAACAAACATGCATAGATGATATCAATGGTAGATTAAGAAATGTAAAAAAAATATAAAATGATATCAATGGTAAAAACAATATTTAACCATTTAAAGAATCAAATTTCGTCAAATCTACAGCACTAAAAATTATATTTAACCATTTAAAGAGTTATTTATAAGAAAGTAAAAACAATATTGTAATAATATTTAAAAATAGGGATTGACAAATCAAACCCACCTTCTAGCAATAGTAGGATCCATGAACAGACCATCCTCATGAGGGTTTGGGATCCCATGTTCAGCAGCAGGCATGGCATTGGCCATAGTAGGAAAAGGCACATCAATCATATTTTCATTGATTCCATCTTGAAATCCAGCAAATGTGTTGCCACCCCTTATGCTTGAGTTTGATGATCCTTCCATAATTCCTTGAAAGTTCAATAGCCTACAAAAAAAAATATAAAAAAATTACATCTCAATTTTAGCACTAAGAAATCATTGTTTGTGCTTGCTTGATTTTGATGCTTTATATGTACTTACAATAATAACAAGATAGCAAACATTGACAAAGATGAGTACACAAAGGAGAATTCTATCCAACATATATATATTGATCATGAAATATATTATTTTATTTTTTTAGATTTATAATGAAATATATTAATTTTGGTCAAAAAAATGAAATATATTATTTGTTTGACCAACATTTGCATATATACAATAATTGTTTAATTATCATTAATTATCTTCCTTTGCATTAAATTCAAAAAGAAAAAATAACATAACAATTAACATACTAACAATTTGTCATTAATAAATTCACTTTGCAAAAAATTAAACATAATATTAAATAAATGTAATATAATATTGGAAATAGAGAAATTATCTATGCAACTTTCATAAAATGTGAGGAATTAAATATTGTGCTCCACATGTTTCCCGACTTATATATAGAGATAATTCAATTGTGAGGGGAAGAATCCAGATTGTATACCCCTATATTCCTCGAAAAATATAAGTCACCGGTAAACATCGGTAGAAACTTTATACATATATCATGATAAACCATAAAAAAATATGACACTAATAACCATTATAACTGAGCTAACACCTAACATGTGAAAATTGACAATTAACCCAAAATATAATTTGAGTAAATGTTTTACTATTATTAGAGTATTATTTTTGTATTTTGACTAAATTATTAGAATATAATCTTAAGAGATTATAAAGAAATAGTTATTTTAAAGAAATTTAGAACGATAAAATGGAGTGTTTAAAAACTGTGAGCGAACTATTGTCAAAAAAAAAACTGTGAGCGAACCAAGCAATAGCAAGAGTGAAAAATATTACTTAAATATAGTTATGTTTTTCAAAAAAGTGTGATTTGTTGTAGTTTAGTTGGTTAGGATATTTGGCTCTCACCCAAAAGACTTAGGTTCAAGCTCCAGCAACATAAGACGATTAAAAATCTCTTTCAACTTAATTAAAGATTTCGAGTTTGAATTTAGTCCTAATAACACAACAATATTTATTACTCTTTGTGATCCTATCATGCTCAAGACATTTATGTAGGTTGGATTCATAAGAAACAAATTCAAGAATTACGGAAAAGACATCAAACAACAATGCCACCAAACCAACAAAAAAATCTTTTGCGATGAAGCGGTAACTATTTCTGATCGTCCGATTTAATTTAATGCTGAGATTAAATAAGTAAAATCTAACTACTAAGATAAGAACCGTTGGATCAAATATATGTGGCTGAAACCGTAGATCAAGGTCCAAAAATATACTCCCTCCTACCACATATATAAGCAAAAGTGAGCTTTTTAGATTTATTGAATAATTGATGTATCTGAACTATAATAAAGACCAAATACATCTATTATTCAATAAATCTAAAAAATACATATTTACTTTATATTTGTGGTCGGAAAGAGTGAGATAGAAAATATGTTTCCATGCATAAACCAAGTCGTTGTGAACCAAGTCCTACACCTACTCCTAGTAATAATACAGTAACTCAAAAGAGACAAAAACACTTTCAATTTCATAGTAATATTCATCAACCAATCAATGTTGAAAGATGAGAGAATGGGAAGTGAAATGTGTTAGGTAACTTCTCTTCAATTCTTCACAATCCCAACAATGATTAACAACAACATCATCAACAACATCAAATTTGACTCTGTTTCTTCTTCTTTCCCTCTGTTCCTCACACAATTCACACCCATTTCATATTCTTCTCCTAATTTTCTCTCTAAATTCAAACCCATTTTTCCTCTTAATTCTTCTTCTTCTTCCTTGTTTTCTTCCACCCCATTACGGTCTTCTTTTAGCCGGAAACTTCCATCTGCCACCATGCTCCACCATGACCCTCTTGTCTCTGATTTCATTGCAACAGCTATCTCTGGTGTTGTTGCTACTTCTTTCCTTAAATTGTGGGAAGAAACTGCAAAACGTGGACTTTTTGATCAGGTCAGTCTTAATTGTACAAATTTCGAGTTTTTATTAAGATGGGTTGTTTTTAATTTAGCTGAAAATGGAGCTAAATGGTTGATGAGTAGAATGTAGAATTTTCTCTAATAGGGGTTTGTTGAAATTTGGGAAAGACAATTTTTTTTGTGCAATTTATTGAGAGAATTTATTATTATTTTCTGTGGCTGACATTGGTGAAGTGTTTCTTGAATTTCTGGAATCTTAAATTCTAAGAAGGAATTTTAAGATTAAGTTTATTGTATAGGGAATGTCATTTTGAAAGAGGTAAAAAGTGGTTTGGATTGACGGTGAGTTTGACAGAATCTACTATGCTTTTGACAAAAGCTATACTGTAGTAGTACTTTGTAGTAACTACTCTGGTCTTGTATATAAGCAAAGATTATTTTTTTATGTTCATTGAATAAATAATGTAGTAATGTATATGATTATGAACCAAATACATTACTTATACAATGAATCTGAAAAAGAAATTTTTGCTTATATATGAGACCAGACGGAGTACAACAGAATCACTATGCCACTATGATTATGTTAAACTCATGGTAATTCTAGACATCCAGTTAATTTTTTTTGGTTCAAAGACGAAGTGGCAATCACCACTAGAAACTCACACAATTGTGAAGTCCTAAGTTTGAACCTGGGTGAAAGCAATATCAACATTTTTTAATTGAGCTAGGCCTGACACAACAGTTAGACTTTCTTTAGTTGCTGACTTTTTTTAAAGTAGCTTAGAATTTTTCATGCTTAATGAGTAATGTCTGATGAAAAATTCTTAGTTGCTGAGTTTCTTTAAGATATTTGCTGCCATTTCATACGTAAAGAATTGCACACATCTATGTAGCACTCATTGATGGCGTGTTAAGTGTCTTACATTGAATGGCGTACATGGTTACATTCAATTGCTTTCATATTACTAGTGTCTACATTGTCCGGTGTTTTTGTCTGTAATTAATAGTTGTTCATTACTTTGGTTTTATTCATTGTGATTTAACATTTTAGTTTAGATAAACTATTCAACAAGCACTTTTATAGGTCAATATCAGTGTCTACATGGTTATATTCAATTACTTTCATATTACTAGTGTCTACATGTCAATATAGTGTCGTGTCAGGTGTCTTTGTTAGTAATTCGTAGTTGTTACTGATATTATGGTTATTATTCGTTGCGATTTAACACTTGGTATTCAATATAAACTGGTATTCAACAAACACTTTTATGCGAAAAGAAAAATTGAAACAATCTTGTAATAATCACGAGTCTTCTAAATAATAGCTTCCTGAATAAGTTGCAACAAACTTTATCCATCAACCTTTTTAGTAGCTCCTTTATCTGACTTCTCTCCATAAGAAACTATAGGCTTTTGTTAGTTAGGAACCAAATACCTATATCTGATGAGAGCTTTCATAAGCTAGAAGCTAATCTTAACTGGTACTGGCACTTAGTGCTATCTTTCTAAGAGAATAATGATTTGGTTTATGCATGTTACCATTATATAGTTGCTGATTTTCTGTTTTTTGAAATTATAAAAAATGCTAATTAAATTTTTGTGATCAGAAATTGAATAGGAAACTTGTACATATAACCATTGGGCTTGTATTCATGCTCTGCTGGCCACTATTCGGGTAATTGTATAGCTTATGAATTATGAGCATGTTCAAAGTTCTGTTACAATGTCCTTTGTTGAATGACCTTTTTTTATTATTATTATAGTACCGGTAGATGGGGATCGTACTTTGCTGCTTTAATTCCGGCTGTCAATATTCTTCGGATGCTTGCTATTGGACTTGGAATATGGAAAGACGAAGGCACGGTGAAATCAATGAGCAGATTTGGAGACTACAGGTTGCAAAATTGAATACATTAATGCCAGTGAGAATATTTGAGCATCTGACGTGACAATAATAGTTAGATAATTTTACAGTTGATTCTGTCAAGAAAATACATATTTTACGGTCAGGTGGTTAAGTCGATGCTGATCAAATGAGACCTTATACAAAATTGATACTGATTGATAATTGCGTACATATCTTTATTCTTTACATTATTTCTTCTTTTGGTCTCATATTTTTCTCTGCACCAGGGAACTTCTTAGGGGACCACTGTACTATGCGGCAACTATTACTTTTGCAGCCATATTATACTGGAGAACTTCGCCTATTTCAATTGCTGCAATCTGTAATCTGTGTGCAGGAGATGGTAATAATGCTTCTCAACCGATTACTTTTAATCCTATTTTATGCAATTAGGAAATATTTTATACTTTTAGCCATGTGATAAAAGGTTAAGTTGTTGCATGAAAATACATAAACGGTTTGATATCTAGTAAGCTGCACTGAAAGGAGCACAGAAGCCGGTGACTCCCTAGACGGACATGAGTTTACCGTTGTTGTTAT
Organism: Trifolium repens; assembly: GCA_030408175.1. Lineage (NCBI taxonomy): Eukaryota > Viridiplantae > Streptophyta > Magnoliopsida > Fabales > Fabaceae > Trifolium > Trifolium repens. The sequence continues at coordinate 2,320,830 of CP125840.1, forward strand.
TATGCAATTTCAGGCATAGCTGACGTTGTTGGAAGGAGATTTGGTGGTAAAAAGTTACCTTACAACAAAAACAAGTCCTATGCTGGTTCAATTGCAATGGCATCTGCTGGATTCTTGGCTTCTGTTGGGTAACTATCTATGGACTTGTATTACTTTTAAATTTCACTTCCATCTGTGATAACCTAACTTAGCGCCTGTTTGTTTAGCGCAACAAATTAACGGTCAAAGTTGATTTTGAGCAAATCATGTGAGGAAAAGATTCAGTCAAAATCAATTTTGACCATTTTAAAAGTTTAGTGCATGTTTGGATTGACAATAAGTTTTGCAGAATTATAGTGTCACTATGGTTTTGACAAAAGCTACACTTCGAAGCAAATCACAGTGCCACTATGATTTTGTCGAAGTCCTTGTGAAATTGATCTTGCAGGTCTAAAATTGATTTTGCCTTCATAATTTTTTATTTTTTTTATAAGCATTTTGCCTTCATAATTGATTCTAACTTGTAGCTTAAATTTAGAGATTTTGCCTCTACCATAAATTTCTAGCTTCGAATTTATTAATTAAGTCATTTTATATTAATGTATCCAAACATAAATCACTATACATTCAACTCACTTTTTGCAAGAATCAAGTTTACAGAATCAATTCATTCAAAATCAATTTGTGTTGCCGCAGAACCAAAAACATACTTAACAAACATTTCTATTTCCTTATTAACAGTTAGTGATTTGTCAGGTACATGTGGTATTTTTCCTCATTTGGATATATGGAGGGAAGCTGGACAAAGGTTATAGGTTTCCTAGTTGTGTCTGTTATCGCAGCAGTTGTGGAGTCTCTTCCTATCAGCACAGAACTTGATGACAACCTCACAGTTCCCCTCACTTCCATATTGATAGGAAGTATAGTCTTCTGATATAAAACATATTGTAATCATGCAAAGTAAGTTACGGATCAGTTGAAATTTAGTTAGAAAGTTAGGAATTAGTTCCATATCGGTGGTTGTAGTGTATGTGTATTATTATTATTTTAACTCTTTTTGTAAGAATTAATTTGACGTTAATCGATATAATTCAGAGATTCATTTGTTTCTTAGTGATATAATTCAACGACTAAATTGACGGTAAATTAGATAGAATTTAGCAGGAGGACGCCGAGAACCAATTTGCTTGGCATAATTCAAAATCGTAGTCTATTTTGTCTATCTGCATATTTCATGATATAAATGCCCGACTCCTACAATTTCAAGCTGCATAGTAATTTACTCGACAAAGATAGGAGGGTGTAGTTTCTGTCATTTGCATAAACAAAGTCGTTGTGAACCAAGTACTAGTAATAACTCAGAAGAGACAAAATCGACTTCCATTGTAATAATCATCAGTCAAAGAATGTTGAAACAAAATGGAAAGTGAAATGAGGTAGTTAGCTTCTCTCCAGTTACCTATATTTCTTCTCTCACTCATTTCCCATTCTTCACCTAATTTTCTCTCAATCAAACCCATTCCTCCTTATTTTCTTCCACCACAAGTACTCCATTATGGTCTCCTCGTCGAAACTTCCATCTGCTACAATGCTCCACCATGACCCTTTTGTCTCTGACTTATTTGCAACAGCTATTTCTGGTGTTGTTGCTTTTTCTTGCTTTAGATTGTGGGAAGAAACTGCAAAAAGAAGACTTTTTGATCAGGTAAGTCTTAATACTTCAATTTTGTAGTTTTTTTTAAGATCGGTTGTTTTAATTTAGCTGAAAATGTAGCTCAACGATTCATGAGTTTTTCTGACTCAAAGATATTTTTCTTTGGGATTTTTAATGGTGGTTAAGTTGAAGAAAAATCATAGTGGAATGTGAAATTTTTAATGCTAATCAGTAATGTCTGATGAAAAATCATAGTGGAATGTGGAATTTTTCATAAGTAAAGAGTTATACATCTATGTAGCCCTGGTTGAAGGTGTGTTTAGTGTTTCACACCAGATAACATGGTTGCATTCAATCACTTCCATCTTAAATCAATACTTGTGTCGATGTGCCAATATCAGTGTCGTTTGCCGTATCCGGTGTCCATGTGTGTTGCCAAGTTGTTCTCAGAAGCTAGAAGTTAACCTTAACCAGGACCAGTAGTGGTTTGTCAGGTATATGTGGTATTTTTCATCATTTGGATATATGGAGGGAAGCTGGAAAAAGGTTATAGGTTTCCTAGTTGTGTCTGTTATCACAGCAGTTGTGGAGTCTCTCCCTATCAGCACAGATCTTGATGACAACCTCACAGTTCCCCTCACTTCCATATTAGTTGGAAGTATAGTCTTCTGAGTTCTGATATTGTAATCATAAATTTAAAGTTCGGAATTAGTTCCATATCGATATCGGTGGTTGTAGTGTATGTTCACCGTGATTTGAGTGTTTGGATTTGCAATTTTAAAATTCGCATTTATTGTTTTGAATATCAAACTACAAAAGGTTGCATCTACTTCGAAGGTGTTTTTCAAACGTGGAATAAACGGTCCCATGTGGCACGAATAGATTGTTCTTATTCTTGGCCAATCACATGGACATTCCAAAGAACACCAATGTCTTAGTTGACGCATGTGCTCGACCGTCCTAGGCCCCTCCGTTTGGCCTTTGGGGTACCGACCTTAACGTACTAGAACATCAGTTGAAATCTTCTTGTAATAAAGATAGTAGGGAGGGTTTTTGTTGACGTGTGCATAAACCATGTCAAAGTGAACCAAGTCCTTCCTAAGTAGAAGTAACATAACAAAAAAAATCACCTTTCATTGTAACAATCAATCAATCAATGAAGGTTAAAAAATTAATCAGATGAAAGAATGGAAGAGAAAGGTGTAGTTAGCTTTCTGCAATTTTCACAATCCTAACATGATTAATGGCACAGCTTGAGGCTTGACCCACCCATTCTCATTCTTCTCCTAATTTTCTCACCAAACTTAATTGGTATAAGAACAAGTGAAGCAACCCCCAACAAAAGTTCTAACACCACCATGCTCCACCATGACCCTCTTATCTCTGATTACGTTGCAACAACTATCTCCGTTGCTGTTGTTTTCTCCTTCCTTAGACTGTGGCAAGAAACTGCAAAACGAAGACTTTTTGATCCGGTGAGTCTTAATAGTCGAAATTGTAGTTTTTATTAAATTTACCTAAACATGAAGCTGAATTATTCACCAGTGATGAGTTCCTTTGAATGTCTATTCAGACATGGTTACATCCGATCTATTTTCTTAAATTATTATTGATGTCTACGTGTCAATATCAGCGTCGTGTTCCATGTCTTTGTCAATGTTTCGCAGTTGTTCATTTTTTTGGTTATTACTCATTGTGATTTATATGAAAAATGAACATGTGACTATCATAGTTAGATAATTCTGCATATGATAGTCGCATGTTCATAAACAAAATTCGATAAACTATACAGTTGCTGACATAAATCTTGTTCACGTATGCAGAATTGTAATTAACATTTTTTGTGTTTAGAAATTGAATAGGAAACTTGTACATATAACCATCGGGCTGGCATTAATGCTCTGCTGGCCATTATTCGGGTAATTGTATAGTTTATGAATTATAAACATGTTCAAAGTTCTGTTGCAATGTCCTTTGTTGAATGACCTTTCTTCGACTATTGCAGTACGAATAGATGGGGATCGCTCTTTGCTGCTTCTATTATGGGAGTCAATATACTTAAGATGCTCGGTATTGGACTTGGAATTTGGAAAGATGAGGCCACTGTGAAATCAATGAGCAGATTTGGAGATTATAGGTTTCATAGTTGAATAGTTATTTATGAGAAAGAAAAAAAAAAGCATAATTGGTTACATGTTATTACATTATTTCTTCATTTGATGTCACATTTTTGTCTGCACTAGGGAACTTCTAAGGGGACCATTGTATTATGCTGTAACAATTACTTTGGCATCGATAATATACTGGAGAAATTCGCCTATTTCGATTGCTGCAATATGTAATCTGTGTGCTGGAGATGGTAATAATGCTTCTCAGCCAATTATTTTTAGTCTTATTTACTAAAATTTTGCAATGTCATAAGCTAAGTATTCCAAAATCTTAAGTTGTTTGATGAAAATACATCAACGATTGTTACAGTTCAGCATAGAAGCCTTATGATGTGACTTCCCAGAAGCACATGATTTATCGTCGCTGTTAATATACTATTTCAGGTATGGCTGACATTGTTGGAAGGAGATTTGGTGCTAAAAAGTTACCTTACAACAACCGCAAGTCCTACGCCGGTTCAATTGCAATGGCTGCTTCTGGATTCTTGTCTTCTATTGGGTAAACGATCTTTGGACCTGTATTACTTTCTTTAAAATCTCCCTTCCGTATGTTTTGTTTCACATATGGAACTGGAAAAATTGATTCTAGAAGCATAGAATTGATTTTAACATACTTGTATGTTTTTAACTAGAATCAATTTGCTTTCACGATTGATTCTAATTTGAAGCCGATGATATTTTGATCTTTTGCACAAAGAACTTATTTTTAGTCTCAAATTTATTATTCATTTTTACGTGTATGTATACAAATATACTCCCTCTAGTCTTATATATAAGCAAAAATTCTTGTTTCAAATTTATTGAATAATTATGGACCAAATATATCGTTATTCAATGAATCTGAAAAAAAATAAAAAATTGCTTATATATAAGATCAGAGGGAGTAAAGTATTACATTCTACTACGTGCATGTATGCGAAATTGATTTTCATCATCATAGAAAAAACACACGCGATCTATTCCCTTATTAACAAGTAGTGGTTTGTCAGGTACATGTGGTATTTTTCCTCATTTGGATACATGGAGGGAAGCTGGAAAAGGGTTATAGGTTTCCTAGTTGTGTCTGTTACCACAGCAGTTGTGGAGTCCCTTCCTATAAGCATAGATCTTGATGATAACCTCACAGTTCCTCTCACTTCCATATTGGTAGGAAGTATAGTCTTCTGATATAAACCATTTTGTAATCTTAAATTCAAAGTTAGGAATTAGTTCCAATTTAGTTAGAAAGTTTGGAATTAGTTCCAATTGAGTTAGGAATTTGTTCCATATAATACGTGGTTGTAGTGTATGTTCACAGCCATTAGCATGTTTGGATTTGATGTTTACTCTATAATGTTGTGTAATCATAACCATGTTGTGTAGCTTGTGTTGTTAACAGAAAATTTGATTATTTGTACTATCAAATTTGATTGTTTGTTTTAACTCATTTGATTATTTTGTACTTCTCGTCCACCATGTTTATCATGTTCTAAAATTGTGTTTAACCAACCAGCTTAATTTTTAAATGCTTATTCAAAAGTTATTTGCAGAAAAGTATTGAAATAGGTAGAAAATAGTTATTGACATGTCAAAATTGTTCTAACCAAACTCAAATACATTCCTTATTTGGTTTTACACGTACACAATTGTTCAAGTAAAACCAAATAAATCCTTCCAAATACTTTCTAACTGGCACACCTATATGAAAAAAGGAGACATAATTGGGATACCTCATTAAAGAGCAAAATAAGCTAAGTTATTTGTAAAAGCTACATCAAATAACTTTTACTATATCAACTAAAACAACCAAAATGAAGGAATGAAGAAAACATCTTCCTAACTGAACTGACCCAAATTATATTTAAGGGTTTGGACATCAACCACACAGGTAAATATAATTGTCAATCTATTGGCCTGTAGTTGTAACTTATGATGATATACAATTACAAATTTATAAAATAGGTGGTATAATCTGGCGCGGTTCCTCATTATAAAGATAAAACGTTCCCACTAGATCATTACATTGTATCTGATGTCCGAATACCATAGTGCTTGAAGATTTCTCTAAATCCATATGGACTGACATCGTAGTTGAACTGCAAGTGCAGAAACAAATGAAAGTCTGAGAATATTACAAAACTTCAAAGACCAGAGTCTGGTCCAAACCAAGCCTTTGATATATGTCAGACAAGTTCAAAAATGATTGATATGTTTTATAGCCACTAAGAGTGTCTCCAACTAATCATTTTTAAGCAACCAATTTTCAGTTGCTTAGCCACTACTAAGTGGTTGCTTGTTTCCACTATGCTACATCATATTTAAGCAACTCATCACATTTTTCTCGATGATGTAATTTTTAAGAAACCTTAAAGCAATCTATACTTCTTATTTTTACTTAATTTTGTTTCAAATTGAAATCTCAATTTTGAGTAAAAAATTTTGTTTTTAAATGCTAAGTAATGGTTCCTTATATATGGAACTAATGTTAACTTTAAGGAACCCTCCATGCCAAGTAGACATACATCATTGGTAAAAAAAAGAATGGTTGCATATCAAGAAACATGTGCTTAAGTTGTTGATCTTAGTGGTAGATTACTAGATTTAATACCTAGGAAGGGTTCATTTTAAGCATTTGATATTTGCTTAAGAGGGATTTTTCAAAATACAAATAATCGTGATAGGTAATTATGTGCTACAGTTCGGTCGAAAAGGGGGAGGAGGGACACTTACAGGCATGACTTTCACATTGTATTTAGTAGTATTTGGATCAGCTACCCTTCCCTGGTTAGCTACCTGCAGATGAAACACATGTCTCAAATTACTATACATATCCATTGAGTCGATGAAAAGATAAACCTATTAATAAAAACCAAATTATTGCAATAGAATCAGTGATTTTGAGTTTTCACTTAAACATGCCATCAGAAGAAAATTTATTACAATTTCCACCCATTAGCAATTTAGGCACACTGAGGTTAATAGAATCTAGCGAGCAGAAAGGATACCATACATGTGTCGGACTATGAAATATTTCAATAAATGGATACTCCTTTTTCTGCCGACTGATACAAAACCCAGGATATTTTGGACATTCGACCTGCAAAACACCAAAAAACAATAGTTAGCCAAAAACAAAGAAACTAATAGTAGCAATAACAGCATGCAATAAATGTACAGAAAAATGAACATGATAAAAGATAAATTCCACTGTATGCCTACATTCCTACAAGTAAACTCCAACTCATTGCAAACTAATGAGCACAATTATCCATAGTATGTATACTTTGGTGATTTTATCGGATGAGACAGTTACAATACTTCATTTGAGTGATACATAGATATGACTGCCAACTGCCAACACTAACAAGAGAGCATTACTAACAATAACTTACACGCATAAACTTTACGTGTGGATAAAACTCAGCAGCAGCTTCTTCTAATACTTTGTCAAGATGTTCTGTGTAATTGCTCCTGCATTATTAAATAATAAGCAGTTATTCCTAAATCAATTCACTTTTCTACTTTTCCCTTTCAAACAAACCTAAGTCAACTTCAAAGTAAGAAAATTCAAGAGCTTACTCCAGATCACCTGATAGTAAAAGCAACAACCACAGGAAACCCTTCTTGAAGGAGATCGACAAAGTTGCGCTCAGAAGTAAAATGAATAACCCGTGACGGTCCAAGATCCTTTGGATAACCAGTATAGTACCTAATATTATCACAAAAATCACAAGAAACTTTTACCTCACAATAATACAACGCATCAGGACATTTTGCAAAGCATCTATCATCTAAATTAATATCATGCAAAGTATGCTACCATAGTAATCCCTACTGAACTTTGTCAATAACATTCGATGATATGAAATGAAATTCCTTAGATTTATATATGTGACTGAACAATCTTCAATCAAATGACTATAATTAATTTTGAAAATGTCTAGAGAAAATTAAGCATTACAATGTAAAAAATAATTGAACTATACAGCAGAATGATTTTAAAAAAGAATACAAGTGGCGGTGAAGATTAACAATAAAGCAAAAATTTACAGCAAAGTATGGCCATACTTGCAAGTTCCCCGAAGATGACCAATCATCCGGTCTAAAAATGACGAATCTTCCATTTTAGTGTACTGCAATAGATGAACTATATATGCAGCTCCTACAACACAAAAAAAAAATGTTATATATACATGTTGAATACATTAATCTCATATACTCTCTTTTACACAGATAATAACCATGATAACCATACTAGTAAAAATTTCACAGCTCACTCTGCATCACTAGCTCAGAATCAAATTAACCAATTAAGCAAACATTAATTATAAAAATGCACTATCAATCTCACTAAAAGCTATCATGCTTAATTTTATTTTATCTATGATTAGTGTCATTTACATAAAATTTGGTTGAAGCATTTTATCAAACAGAAAACAAGCATTATACCATTAGACACAACAACAGAAAATTCACTTAGCTTTATCAGTGGAAGCATCTCAGCAATGAAATAAATCAAATCAAAGCTTCATTATTAATACTTAAGTACCCAGAAATGAAAACTAAATTGGAACTAAAACAAATAAAATCTTCTTTAATTATCATAATGAGGAAAGAAACCCAATGCGCGAAATTTACCCTTAAGCTTTGTAAAGCAGCTACAATGGAAGAAGGAAGAAGAATTTGGAAGTGTGAACCCTAAAAAATCAAGCTTTTTGAGAAGAGAAGAGAAGTGGAACCGGATATTCTTCAAAGTTCAAACCCAGCATCGGTTTTGTGGTTCATTTGGTTTTGTACAGCTTTGAACCGGTTTATTCAATTTTTAGTGATTTTTTTTATAGCAATGGAATCAACTCCGGTTTTTTAAATTCATTCATTGATTTCCGTGAATTTCCCTCTTTTTTATTTCTCTCTCAAAACAAATACACTATGACAAATAGTGGCGGTGCTCGGACCCTAGTTCAGGGGTGCAAATTTGATGTATAAATGGAATTTCCATGTGAATTGCTTGAGACCCGAAGATGTGGATTTTTCTATGTAAATACAGGAGAAAATCTCCGAGAGAGTTTGGGATGAAGACATGATTTTATTCTACACTTACTAGAAGATTCCATATCCAAACATTTTTTAAAAATAATATTTATAAATGTAAATATAAATATTTTATATATTATTTTTAATTATATTTTTACAGGAACATTATTTTAATAAATGTCTAGGTTCACAAAACAAGCTAAGATGTGCAGAGAATATTGGATTAATTTTAATAGTGTCCAGATTCTATAATTGTAGCACAAATGGTAGCTACCAAAGATATTATTATAGTGGTCGGGATTCGAACTCAAATGTCATATTTTTCCATATTTAAATGTGCAAGTCTAATTATTAAACTACTTCAAAAAAAAATAGAGACTCTAATGTAATCTAAGTTTTTAAAAATAAATTGTAAAGAACTCTAAATATTAAAAATATATTTTAATGGTGTACCTTATCATACATGAAAAACATGAGGAATTCATAATGGATGGAATTATTTTCCCTTGTTATGTCATGTCAAGTTAAAAATTGATTTATTGAGTAGGAATTATTCTATTTTTCAAATAAAAAATGAAAATTATTTACTATAACTTTAAGTGTATTAATTATAACACAAATTTTAATATATATTATGAAAATTTGTATTGATCATTTATTATATACACAAAATTATAGTAATAAAATTTTCTATTTTTTGAGAAACTAAAAAGTATCCATGCTAGTTGTCCTAGAAATTAAAGAATATTAATTACGAATGATCAAACGGATTTATAGTTTTAGTAAAAGGATTGATAATTGAATTAAAATATTGGAATTCAAGTGTAACTAGACATCCGGAAGGAAAAGATTACAAGTGAAACCATGACCCTAGACCTTTCTTTTATATTTTACATCTTTGCATAATTGTTTTCTTGCTATTTACTTATATCGCTACTATAAACAATGAAATCATCGGTTAGTCTAAATAATAAACAATCTTAAGGAGTTTAGTATTTGTTAATTAATCTTTGTGAATACGATAATATTTTATACTACTTCTGCGATGGAGTACACTTGCTCTAAGTGTGTTTTTAACGCAACAGTGAAAAAAGCCGACCAAGAAATATTAGAATTTATTTATCATTTTGTTCAAGGTCCTTATTTTGAATCATCTCAATGTCACTTTCTATCTTGAATCAATTCATACATAGCAATCTTTTAAATTCTAACGAGTTCCCATTAGTGGACATTGAGACTGGTATCCTCATATTAGTCGTCTTTGAACCATCCCATTTCAACTATTTACCGCATGACACCAAATATAATGTGGAATGTCTTATCAAATCTAATAATGTAAAACGATGTCATTACTGAGGAATGTTATCGGAACACACTTGGTTCTAACATTGTAGATACATCGCACAATCATTCTTACTTAAAGGCAAATAGTTATCACGAAAAAAATTAATAAAAGTAAAAACAACCTATGAAATACGGTGTTAGGTATTCCTTCTATGTGTTTTTAAATCATTTGATGTGATAATAATCCATGAACATATTAAAATTTCAAATACACACCTCACATGCATGTCTCTTTTATTTAAAATTGTACAGACTAAATTGACTAAGAAAAAATAAATTTGAGAACCAATAGCTTTGAAAATATATTACATGATTGTACTAAAGAAGATCGATTAATTGCAGTATAGATTGTCTACACAATTTGTATTTACGACAACAAATTATTAATTTATTATTATATTTATAACAACGAGATTTATTACAACATCATTCAAGAAACAAAAATTGAAATTAGTAATCGACTAATTTAACAACATATTTGAGATAATAAGAATAATTTGAGCAACTTGGTTGACAACATCAGCATGTTTTGGAAGCTTAGAAGTGTCATCGTTTGAAGGTGAATCTCCATAAACGCAATCATCAACATCAGACATAATAGAACTCATACGCATATTCAAACCATTGTAATCCATATCCTTCAGGAGTTGTAGAGCTTCGGCAACCTCACCAAGTGCTCCATCATCTGTTCCAAAACGAGACAAACAATTCTTGTAATGGTTTTGTTTCTTAGGATCATTACCACTTTGCTCAATTAATTTTGTAATTAGACTAATTGTATTGGACACATCAGTGCGAAGCACATCAATGGTGTATGATGCTAGGGAAACAAGGTCATCGCCTGCGCCGCTGTGATTTGAATTGAGAAGATTTAAACAAAAAGAAGGTTTTGTGGCTTTCTTGCAAATTGCATGCACATCCACATCATTAGTCGCATAGGAAGACACAACACATAAAAGGAACACAACAACTAGGGATGAGAAACGAACCATATTGTATTTTGTTTTCTTTTCTCAACTCTTCTAATGTATAATCGTGTGATTTTCTTTATTTCCATTCCTGAGCGGTTTTATATAGATTTGAACAATTTTAAACCACACAATAGAATATGGTTAATTTACAGAGTGTAATTTTGATTTTCCAGTTTTAATTTCTTCATAGTTTGTTTCAATCATTATATGAAATATTTGAAGGATGTGGGTTCAAAACAACGCATCCAGGTGAAACATGCAATACAAAGTATATGTGGTTCTATATGCTATTATTATACTCTTATGATATTTTCACACACACACATATATATATATATATAACTTATTTGGTTCACAACATTTTTTTTAATTGAAAAATCTTTGTTCCAATGTCACATTAAATATTAGCTCAATTGACAAAAAATATCAAAATAATTAAGATAGATATGATGATCAGAGTTCGAACTCAAATTTTTCAATTGTTTGTTTGAGTTTATTATGACTTTATTATTTTGTCTATTATAAAAAATAATGGATGAGTTGCGGGAGAAAGAGGAGCGTGGCAATAATTATGTCGTATATTGATGGACACGTTTCACAAACTTAACAGTGAGATTTGATGAGTGTGAGAGTTCTCTTGGTGGCTCAACCACTAAATTCTTCCATTCAACCACATATTCATTCCAGCTTCACCTATGACAATCAGAATTTTTTTTTAATTGAAAGAACCATAATCAAATTAGATTCGAGTGGCATTGATATATTTAGTGGTTTGAACCATAATCAATTTTTTTTGTAAAACATCACATTTTTATATTTTTTGTTTCATCTATTTCTGCAAACTGTGTAGAATATTTTTAAGAGTTGGGAGAAAATAGAACAAAGATTATCATAGAATAAAAGACGGAGAAAGCTATAGAACAAAAAGAATAAAGGACACATGTATTTGCTCTGCACCCTAATTTTTCGATGGCATTACTCTTTTGTTTCTATGTATGTTTCCTTCAAAATAGTAAGTTTTGTTACAAACCAATGTAAGTGGAAGATATGAATATTATAAATAAAATAGTGATACATAGTAAAAATGAGTTTGATCTTCATACATACCCATGTTTTTTCTTCTCATACTTATTTGGATGTAATCAAGTTCAAGAAAAGAAATCATTTAGTATACATGATATGAAAAAGAAAAAAAGTTTGATCTTCTTGCAGCATTGTTTCCCTTTGATAGAGATGAATATCTTTTAATTTTTTCTGCAAAACACAAAAAATCAAGTTATTAGAAATTGTAGAAATTGTAGTTAAAGATGAAGAGAGAAAGAAGAGAGAAGTTTCAAACATGAGTATGAGTATATTAATGAAATGGAAATTACAAAGAGTGGGAAAATTTTGTGGATTTGAATTTGAATGAAAAGAGAGAAGTGTGTAAAGAGGGTGAGAAATGTGGTGTATGCAGGAAAAGAAAATAAAGTGAGAAGAATTCAGGTTGATTTTGCTGAAAAGTGCTTTTGATGTGCTTTGTACTTTAGCTAAACTTTACATTCAAAAGTAACTAAAATAATTTGTTTTAAACCGTGGCTTGCATTGAGCTTCTGAAAAAGTGTCATTTGTCTCACACCAAATTAAAACCAGCTCACTTACATGTTAGATGGCTCGGTTTGGTTTTCAATTTAGTTCAGATAAATAATTTTTGGACATCATTTACCCTCATTTAGAACAAGTAGCAGCTTCTTAAGTAAGGGTATTTTATTCTTTTCCAAGTACTACAACTTTCTTATATTGTATTTGATGGATGGGCTCTTGCGTGAGAGAGCGTGTTAGAAGTAATATAAATCATTGATGTGACTCTATCCTAACGGCTTAAACTTTTGGGATAATCGGTTAATTGACACTTTTTATTGGTATTTCTTTTTAGGAAAGTAATTGTAAATATTTTTGTTAGTGTTTTTTGTACTTAATATCTTTTCTATCTTAAATAGAGACATTATCACTTTGCCTAATCTTTTTTGTACTTAAAAACAAAAGTTTGAGGACAAAAATAAAAGATTGAAAAGATCAAAATTTTGAATTTATGCAATTATGTGCGAGAGAAAAAAAAGTATATTTTTACCATGTTTAATGAGTAAAGATTAGAGTATATCTTTTTTTGATTAGATTAGATGGATGAATCTAAATAGAAGTCGTTTTTAAAAACTTTGGATGAGAAAATAAAATTATCACTAATTAAAATGTAGCACTTCACCAAAAAAGAAAATGCAGCATGACTTTGACTTGTAAAACAAACAACCACATATTAATGACCATAAGTTTTGCATTATCCACACAAACATTCATATTAAACTATCAACAAACAAAAAAAATTAATAAAAACAAATTAACTACTAACAAAAAAGGAGAACTATTAATTATAATTATAAACTAGTATTAACTTATATTTAACATGGACTATTTAAAAAAAAATTAAAAGAATTAACACTTATCTTATGCTCCATAGGATGAAAGACAATACACATAAAGTATAATAATAATTCATTAAGAGGAAGATTTTCTCCTGAGATTATAAGGAAGACTGTTTAATTCTGCCATTGAATCTGTTTCTTGTTCACGAGAACGCCTAGCACGATTCTTCAAACATGGTACCATGAGGATGAACACAAAGAAAAGAGAGAAAACTATGACAAGAACCAGAAACATTATCTTTCCATCAAATGCATAGTTCTTGTCATCAGAGAATTTAACTTCATCATCATCTAGTTGTTGAGGACTATAAGAAGGTGTCATAGAGATAAATTATTTTTTGTAAGGCAAGAAAATTAAGGTTTTTTTTCTTTTTCTTTTTCACATAGATATATGCAATGCCAAGTTTTTTTAAGGGAAGTATAAATGAAAACATTGAGTACTTTTAACAAATGCAACAAAGTGTCACACTCATGTTTTGGCTTAATTTGCATAATTAATCTTAGCTTTACTTGTTTTGTTTTGTGTGTAATTTTCTTCTTTGATAATGATATTGAGAATACTATGTGTGTGCTAGTACATTGAAATGAAGATAGCATCTAAACCAAGTGGCCCATGGTGGCTTTGTTTTTTTGTATTGAATTTAGTAACATGTGATATGTGAGCAGCAAATGAATAATGTTATTTCCTTGTTCTAGTGTAGTTAATGTTTGCAAATAATGTGACTAATTTTTTATTTTAATTTTTATGAAACAATATGTGGCTAAATACTTTAGAAGAGTTTAGATTTATAGATTTTTTTTTTAAAAAAAAAGGGTTTGGTTGGAGTAATTAATTTTTTTTAAAGGATTTAGAATTATAAGCAACTAAAAGAATTCTATTTAAATTACCTTCATTTTTAAATGTGTACGTTTAGATAGAATAATAAAAAATTGACTTGAAATTTTTTGGCTATTTTAAAATAGGGACCAAATTGCAATTTTCAAAAATTTAAAGAACCGCTTTGAAATTTTTAGGGAACAGTTTATAATTTTTGAAAAAATTTAGGGTCAATTTACAATTTTAAAAAGTTTATTTTAATTACTCTTAAAGAATTGTGAATAGTTTGCTCCACATATGAAAATTAACATCATAAATAAATTTACAAGGGAAGTAACCGTTAATTTGTGGTACGTGCCACTTACAGATTTACGTATATATGTCTAATTCTGATTGGTTATTGAATAAATTACTCACAATTTTTTAAGGGAGTAAGTTATGCCTCACCAATAATAAGATATAGATTGAATATAATTTATAATTTTATTTGGAATAGTTTTATGATTAGTTTTTTATTTTCTCATTTTAATATGTTATCTCACAAGTATGGCATGGTGATTGGTGAATGGTAATGTGGTCGGTGGGGGATCAAAGCGTCTATTTGGTAGAATGATATTGATTTTATTATTGATTATCGGGAAGAGTTTCGAATAAAGGAAGGTGATTTGATATATATATTGAGTTTGATGTAGAATATGATATTATTTTCTTTGAATTATATTCTATCGTAGTATGATGTGTGATGAGTTAATTTTCTTCAGCTTTTGTTCTTTTTTGCTCATTTTTGTGTAATTTTTTCTATTGATTTCTTCTTCTTCTTCAAATAATTTCATTCCTTATAATTGAAGACTTAAATCATTTAATTTGGTTGTGCATCTCTGATGGTGTTTTGACAGGTATTTTAATTTGTTTGAGCATCTCTTGTGTGCTTCCCAACGATGTTTCTCTACATGTGCTTCAAACTCCATAAAATATTTAAAGGTTGTCTTTGCATTAAGATTCAAATTTGATGATGGATAAAAGTTAAGAATTCTAGCTTCTAATTTTATTTAAATCAATAGTGATTTAATCTTTTGTTTTGCTTAAGTGATCACAATTTTGGCTAGGTACCTTGTACTGGTTAGGATTGTTTTTCCTAAGTTTTGTAACTTCACTACTTGGCTATTCATGGCACATCTTTTGCTAGAATAGTGTTTTATCAAAAAAAAAATTGAATTTAAAAACATAATTATTTTGTGATGATAATAATAACAATTAAATTTAAAACCGGATTATTTTTTTTGACAAAAAAACCGGATTTTTTTTTTTAAACAGCTTAAAATCTGATTTAGTCACCTATTTTTATCAATCCACAATATAAATGACTCTTTATT
This sequence comes from Trifolium repens, assembly GCA_030408175.1. Taxonomy (NCBI): domain Eukaryota; kingdom Viridiplantae; phylum Streptophyta; class Magnoliopsida; order Fabales; family Fabaceae; genus Trifolium; species Trifolium repens. Next base: position 2,336,608 of record CP125840.1, read on the forward strand.
CTTCTATGGTGATTATAGTTTTCCTATCCACCAAGAAATATTTTTCAGTTGTGTAAATCCATCGAGAAATATTTTATGATAATACAAGTTTTGCTAGAATATATTTTTTGGTGGTATTTTTTTCTAATTTTAACATTACGGGAGGCGAATAACAGCCTCCATACGCTATCTAAAGAAAACACCATTAAAATGATTAAAAAAATTTTCTAACTTTTTTATAATAATACAAGTGAGTGCATTTGTTTTAACTTTTTTAAAAAATAATTTTTATAGTGGATTGTTTTTGCATTAAAATTTTTTAAAAAACTTTTTTTATAAAAGCTTTAATTTAAAAAATTGGTTTTTTTAATAGCTTCTCTTAAAATGTTGTTTTAAATATTTTATTATTTCTCTTAAAATGACTGAAATTCTTGTAGTGTAAAAAAGAAGTTATTTTAAATAGCTTTTTTATTAAATTGTGATTTTGGTTAAGTTAACATCTCTAACATGAATATTTAAGATATTAAATGTCAAAATCACTTTTTTAATTTATAAAAAAAAGTAAATTTAAAATAATTTTCACTATATTCAATTAAGTGTATGTTTGGTTTCACTTCTGGAGCAGCCATAATTAATTCTGGATGTGTAGAATTGATTCTGACTTGTTTGGTTTCTCAAAAGTAGAATTGATTCTGCCTCCAGAATTGATTCTACTTGAAGCTAGAAATCGTAGCTTCTAATTCTAGAATTGATTTTTACACTCAAAATTTTTGTTCAACTCACTTTTACATTAATATATCCAAACATAAACCACTTTAACTTAAAATCAATTTTGGCCAGAATCAATTTTACAGAATCAATTCTATCAAAATCAATTCTCGTCACCGCAGAACAAAACATACACTAAATTATCATAGAAAAATTTTCCCCATACCCCAACAATTAACCTTTTACCCCAACAAACAAATTTGAATTGACTAATATACCCTCTGATATAAAGTAAAACTGTCAAAATAAAATTCATTTTTACCATTTCACAAAAAAGTGTTCCGGTGTGAGGAGAGGAGAGGAGAAGAGAGTAAGTTACGGAAACTGTACCGGAACACTTCTTAAAGTGTTCCGGTGTGTTTTTTTACCGGAACAGATTCGCTAAGTTTTCCGATTTGATACAATTCATACCGGAACACTTTTCTAAAGTGTTCCGGTATGCTTTTCAACGTTTTTTTTTAAAGCTTTTTTTAATACAATTTTTTTTTTAATTTTATTTTCAGTGCCGCGTACCAGAGGTCGAGGTGGTAGACATACCGGACGTGCAGAGGAGGAGCAACAGGTTGTGGAGCCTATGGGCTGGCCTGGAGGACCGACTGATACGAGTCTTCTCACACGATACGGTGATCATGTTGCTCGACATATATGGTTTGGTGAGGTAATCAATTATTTTGAAAGCATTTCCATTATTGAGGAAATATTTCCATTTGACAATTGTTATTTGTATATGGATGTTTGCTTCTGTATACTGATGATGAGGCTATAGGGAGGTTTCTTTATATGCTGTTCTGATGATGAAGCTATAGGGAGGTTTGATCATAAATATAGTTGACATTATTGATTCTTTTTACCATCTAGATCAATGATGTAAATTAGGAAAATGTTTTTTTAGGATCTTTTAGGCTAAGTCTTGGTGTTATGCTATTGCTAATATAATAGGCACCCAAGGAAATTGAACCGTGAGACCTTATTTTCAAATCATTTTAACTGATACATAACTATATTTTGGTTTGAATTTTTACTAGATTTATTACATGCACATTGTTAAAGTTTTTATTGTGTAACAAACATACTTTTAGTAGATTGTCACATATTCCTATTTATTGTAGTAATCTTTAAATATATGCAGGAACGTCATGGAGAGAAAATTGAATTGAAGTTAGCATCTCTTGGAAAGAAGTTACTTGGGTGGGTTGGTGAGATTCAATTTCCACAAAATGTTCAACGTTGGTTGGACATTTCAGGGTTGACTCCACTTCAGCGGACAAGTTTGAAAATGACCGATCCGAATCTTATATCGGCATTTGTAGAGCGGTGGCACCCAGAGACATCGTCATTTCATATGCCATTCGGTGAAATGACGATTACACTTGACGATGTGGCATGTTTGCTGCATATACCTATTAGGGGGGAGTTCTACACTCCGCGATCATTGACCGAGGAAGAAGCAGCGACACTTGGAGCTGAGTTGTTTGGGGTTAATCTTCAGTATGTAGCTAGTGAGACAAGAAAGCAGAGGGGTGGATATTTCTCTCAGCAATGGCTATTTAATCTCTTTAAGATGCAGTGCATGGTTAGGAATTATGATTGTGCGGCTAGGGCATATATGATGTTGTTGGTAGGATGTACCATATTGACCGACAAGAGTTGGACGCGCGTGGATGCTAAGTATCTACCTATGTTTGCCACATTGTCTACGTGCGGTAGATTTTCTTGGGCCGCTGCTGCTTTAGTTTGTTTGTATGATAACTTAAATGATGCCTCTATGTTTACCACAAAGGGACTCGCCGGGTATCCGTCACTTCTACAGGTATTTAATGACTATTCTTTAATTAGTTTTTGTTGTTGACAATTATTATTTACATGTTTTTTAATTGAATTATTACTTTTAGGTTTATATAATTTACATTTATGTTTTTTTTTGTGTTGTAACAGTGTTGGATTCATGAGTATTTTCCTGGCATTGGTATGCGGGCCGAGTCGGGATATAACTGTGATGATCCTCAGGTGAGATTCCCTCGAGCTATGCGGTGGAAGTCATCATAGGAAAGAAAGTGGTGCTAGGTTTACCCAACGTGACCAAAATGACATTATACCTATTTGCTACCAGGTAACCCATGGCAGGTATAGTGAACCATTTATCTTTTGACTGATCGCCTAAGCCTGATATCTGCAGTGAATCTCTCACACCATGTATACATTCTCCGAATAACTTTTTGTACAAACTGTTATTATTTCTTAGCTCATTATCTAACTCTCGGCGGACCATGGGCCAACCATCTTCTATGTAACCAAGTAATGATGCAATCGCTCTAAAACCACAATTTCCATCTGGGACAGTTTCAATAATGTCAACAATATGTGGATGTATATGCTTAGGAAATTGTACCAAATACTCATGAGATGGTTTCTTTTGAGATGACTGAGATGGTTTCTTCTGAGATGGTGTTCTCTGAGATGTCTGAGATAGTCGATTTTGAGATACTTGCTTTTGAGATGATTGAGAGAGTTGTGTACATATCCTCTTCGATGTTCCTTCAGACTCGGCATTTTCTCTTTCAAGATGCTCAAAATATGACGGCTCACGATACACATCATAATCCTTTGGTGCTTTGCCTTTAACTTTCTTCACGCCTCCTTTAGTGACAATTTTTTCAGGTGGTGGACGCAATGAACTTGTAGCCGGATAAACAAGTTCAAATACTTTACTCTTCAACACCCTTTTACCAATAATATCAAGTGATCGAAAGCGATTCCATAATGCATCGATTGCGCGAGTCATGTCCAACTCATATCCATCTTCGGTGTCATCCTCCAGTGGACCTTCCATAGTTAATTTCTTCCAGTTGTCATGAACAGAATCTAATGGTATTGGTACACCGCGCAATGAATACCCACCCAATTCACATGCACAAGGCAACCCACATGTTGACCTAAGTGTACACCCACATTTGTTCTTGTCAGTTCCAACAATACCAACTCTCCCAAACTCAGCAGAAATCATTGTCATAGCGGCCCTGGACACAAAACTTCTCAAATTTTGAAAAAATGAACTGTTGTGTAGACGTTCCTTATAGTAAAAACTTTTTTGAAATGAAGCTTTAATGTTGTCTACTTGTATGGACATATTGTCATTAATGGCTTCAAAACACTTGCATAAATCACCTTTGCTGTTTTCCAACATCTGCTTCAGTTTCCAATGTTGAGACTCCACTCTAAATATAAAAATGCACATAATAGTCAATTAGATTAATTTTTTTAAACAAAATACATTTTTGTAAAATACGCATAATCATACCTATTAGTCGTCGTGTTTCCTAGATGCATCACTCGATTGGTCCAAGCTTCAATAAATCTTTGTCTGTGAGGGTTCAACCAGGTGTCATTGACATAGTCAAAGAACTTGCTGCTACCGGCACATGCTTGCTCAAACTCATTCAACCGCTGCTGATACTCCGCCTCATCTTGACTAAATACAACATTTTGCCACAATTGTTTGACCAACTCTCGCATATCCTTAACTACATGCGCCCCACATCTCGCATTCACATTTTTGTTAATGTGCCACGTACAAAGCAAATTAACAGCATGCGGAAATACAACTTCAATTGCGTTCATCAAAGCAAGCTCCCTGTCGGTCAAAATTACATTTGGAAATAAATCTTGCTTAATAAACAATCCCTTGAGTTTCTCTAATACCCAACAATAATTTTTCATCTTCTCACATTCCATGTAACCAAATCGAACAACAAATGTTTTGTCAGTTGACGTGATACCAACAATTTCAAGCAATGGTTGTCTGTATTTGTTGGTTTTGTATGTGCTATCCATAATCAAAACAATGGGAAACATATTCAACAACTTAATTGAATCTGGATGTGCCCAAAATATATCACGCAAAACATCGGAGCCATCATCTCTTCGTCTATTCCAACTGACATATTTTGCATCATCCAACATCTGCAACAATTGTTGCATCTCTATTCTGGGACCTCTTTTCTCTTTTTGCTGAATGCTTCTGTTTTTATATATTTGGTTGATATGAGTAAGAGAATCTGGATTTTGTTCTTTTAACGATAAAAGAATATTTCTTGGTGCTACACGACGCTTTGTTAGATCTGCCACATGTTTCTTCTCGTTCGTGGTTAAACGCCCCCTACGAGGATGACCATGAAATTGGTCAGGTAGTCCGTGGTTATGAATACCGCATTTAACCTGAACTTTCCTGAACCATCTGTTGCAGGTGTTGCTCTAATTTTGAATGGACAACTACATTTTTTTGTTGCATTTGTTGTCGAACTTTCAACCTCATATTTTCCTCCTCTGTCACAACCCAAAATCACCTTTTCGTTTCTTCCTCTTTTTCCAGTTCTTATATCTGACCTAGTAATAATAACACTGACTCTGTTTGCAATTCCAAGCTCCTTAGCCCATTGGACAACAGCTTCTCGTGTAGCAAATTTTTCATCAGTTGTAAAAACATCTGTAGTATCTACTAACGTTTGATTGTTATCGTTTGTTTGAGCCATATCTGTTCAGGAAAAAAATAAGAAAATAAAAAAATAAACAAAACTATATTAAAACCGGAACACTTTTTATAAAGTGTTCCGGTAAATAAAAAAATTTCATATCTCTTAGGCAAACCGGAACACTTTTATAAAGTGTTCCGGTAAGTAAATTATATAAACCGCTTGCAACTACACACTGGAACACTTATAGAAAGTGTTCCGGTAACATTAACAAACCGGAAAAAAAAATTTACCGGAACACTTGTTGGCCAATTTTCTTCCCGAAAAAGTCACAAAAAGACAAAATTAAAAATATAAAAAATATATTAATAGTAAAATAAGGGTACAATGGAGATATTTTAAAAAATGTTGGGGTAAAAGGTTAAACGTTGGGGTATGAGGAAAATTTTTCATTATCATAAAAGGCCCATCAACTCACAGCATTTCCACCAAGAGAAAAAAATAAACAAAAAAAACGCTTCCCATTCATTAGAAAAAGTTGGTGTCGCACTGAACTGCACCCGCCAGAAACCGGTGCCGGAGTTGCTCGTTCGAACCACGATTCTGTGATTTGGTCCCTAAAGTGAAGCGATTGATAACATAGGTTTGAATTTTCTTTGATTGTTATTTACTTTACTTTTGCTCTCTAATGTTTAACTAGAGATCAGAGAAATTGAAAATTGTGGAGAATATGATCTTTTATGGTTTTCTATGATGTGAAACATAATCAAAAGGCAATGTGTATATGATGACAGTGTTGTTGGTCACAGATCGTGTAAAATAATGGTTTGATTAAACTCCACTATGTTACATTTTAGTTGCAAGAACTGCTAATGACAGTACTTTGTAATAAAACAATTGCGATTTGTTCAAATTCTGCTACGCTATATCTTCTATTTGACAACACTGTTTGATGAATATATTTTGGGTTATGGTTAAACTATATTTTCTTGTTAATTTTGATATAATTGCTGTTTCATTATGATAAGATTGAAGACAATCTTTGCAAATTAATGTTATCAATATTACTTAAGAGTTTTCCTTGTTAACCCACAGGGGTTGGCCTGGTGGTGTAGGCTTGGGACCTAACCTAGGTGTGTGTGCTCCTATCTAGGTCTCAAGTTTGAATCTCTTGGTGCCAATTTATGTGTTGAGTCGGTCCTTACAGAGGTGACTTTTACTTTTGCCAACCTACCAGTTACTCACGCGCCCTACGCCTTTCCCATTTTACCATTCCGTTACTTAAGTAGCAGACGTTGTAAGAATGAGTAATTTTTGAAAAATGTTGTCTGCTACTTAAGTAGCAGATGTTATAATGGTACGGTGTTTTTGGGTGTATCCACTACCTAAGTAGCGGACAAATGTATTTTGGTAAAATCGTAGGGCGCGCGAGAAAATGTGTTGGGTGGCAAAGTGGATGTCTACAGAGGTTTGTTTTGACTTCAATCGGGCCCCCGATAGTGAACAGTGGGATTTGGTCCTCACAAGTTAGTCAGTCTTTGGGTCGGATACAAATTTCCCAAACAAAAAAAAAACAGATTTCCTTGTTGATTCTCAATTTTCCCCTATTGATTATATATCTAGATCAATACAGTTAAATGACTCCTGAATTGACATCTCCTTTTTGTATTTTTAAGCAATTGTGCTCTTTTTATTCTATTACAATTCCTATTTTCTTTGGCAAGCTTTACATTATGAAATTTCTATCTTTGTGTTGTGTATGGCCGTACAAATTATAATGCCTTCTATAGTAGACCTAATGTCTTCTTAATAGCTTGAGTTTCCAATGATGGCTTTTTTTGTTACATTTCCATTGATGGCTTAGTATAGTTTGAAAGTTCAAAATAATTAGCTCAATACAATAGGAGCAAGTCATGCAGATATCAATATTGTTTTCTTTTGTAAACATGTTCTGTTTATTCTTCCCCATAAGCTTTTGTGCTTGTTTCTGACTCTCGCCAGTAATGGCTGTTTATTAGGATCCAAAAGCCTTGGTTAGAAATCATGTCGGTTCCTAACGAGGAAAACTTGTCATCACAGTCACAGGTATGCTCTTCATTACGAGTAGACTTGTTTTTAGCAATGACTAAATAATAGATTTTGATGTCAATTCCCAACACATTTCACAGTAAAACTAGTTTTTGTTACAAAGCATGTTTAAAAGTGTTGTCAAGAGGAAGAATCAAGACACTTATGTACAATCGAGATACTTAATATTTATGACATTTTTATCATTGTTCTTTCCCTGATTTTAGTACTCTCCTCCCTAAAGTTACCAGCTGAAAAGATGTTGAAACAGAACAAACATGAGAATCAACCGTGAATCGAAAGATTATGATCATTAATTAAAGAAATGACTTTGGGTTCAAAAAAACAACTGTTGGACTTGGACGTATGTATATGAGAATAACAATCTAATAAAACATGAAGGAAAAAACAAATAGGCCTCAAGAGACCCATAGCATCAGCCTGTAAGGTGCCAGATAAAGGAGGAGGGGAAAAAATCCCAAATCAAGAAACCTTGTTCCATATTAGAGCCGTATTTGGCAAGCCAATCAGCACAAAAGTTTCATTTTATCAAGGTATGTTGAAAACTGAGCTTCCAAGCATAATCCATGTAGACCGGATATGATTCATCACATGAGCTTAAGGGTGGGTGTTCGCTTGTACAGTACCCCTTCATCAATGAGAGAGCGACTTCAAAGTCAGATTTGCAGATCACTCTAGTACTTCTCTCATAGACCAAGCCAAATTGGTAGTAATTCCACAAGAACCTGAAAAACCAGAATACATGAGAAAATTTTGGCTTTTGTCTTGGAGTATGGTCCGTATGGATATGATTGGATGGAGGATTTTGAAAGGGGAGGGCTTGTTTTTCTTTTTAAAATTAAGGAAGCTATAAAATGTTTTTTTAAAAATGAATTATGTGTGAGAGAAATGTTATGTGATTATCTATCATGTTATTCTTTCCATATTTTAAAATCTCAAATATATACCAAAACATAAATTTAACCCTCCAAAGTTATCCCTTCTAAAAGCCTCCATCCAAACATACCCTTTAGGTTGTGGTCAATAGTGAAGCAAAAGATTAGGGTCAATTATTAATGAAACGATTTTGGGTTCAGAAAACTGCTGTTGTCAACTTGTCAGTAAAGGTATATTAGAGCAATAATCTAATAAAACAAGAATAGTTTTGCAGTCATCAGAATACATGAGAAAATTGTAGCTTCTGTCATAAGACTATGGTCAATAGTGTAGCAAATGATTGCAGTCAATAATTAAGGAAATGATAATGGGTTCAAAAAACGACTGTTGTCCGTCAGTATGTATTTGAGAGCAATAATCTGATCAAACAAGAACAATTATGCATTCATCAGATTGTTCTTCTGTTGTTTGGTTGTACTTTAGAATATTATTTTCTCTGCTGCAAGGTGTTCGAGATGAGCTGTTCTATTATGATAAAATTTCCTAAAATTTTGTTTCTGTGAAGTATATTGATAATTCTGTTTATGAGGTACATTGATGAAGATATTATGATAATTATCAAATTGAAAGTTTTGCATCACCAGCATAATCAATTTTATATTTTGTGAGCCGTATCAATACTTTGAACCTGTACTGATCCTTTATTAGATGGAGTTTCTCTACTTTCACTGTTACTCTATAGTCTAGAGAAATTTAAATTAAGTGAAAGATGGCTTGAGTCACGGCAGACATAAAAAGTTTATCTTGAACAGAAATCCTGCTGAATCTACTTGCATAATTTTGTTTCAGAATAAGGGTCTAAGAAATCATGCATACCATTCTTCACCCTTCATTTTGTTATCATAAATGAATTACAACAAATGACATTAGAAGCTAGTCTAAGTAGTCTACCACTCTACCTTTCTAGTATATTAGCATTTCTTTCTATTGTGCATTGTCTCACTTGCATGTGCCTAAAGTAATTACTTATATGTCTATGAATTGGAAGATTAGTAGTAAAATACTAACTTGGTCCCAAATATAAGAAAAAGTTTGCTCAACAAAAGTTGATGTATCTGGTCCAGATTTTGAACTAGATACAAATGACTCAATTTTTTCTTATATTTAATACTAGAGGGAGTACTTACTAGTTATCTCTCCTATACTTATTTGTATAGTTATTTGTTTCAATTGGGGTGTTTTGCAGCTTCCATCTCACTTTTTCTGGGATCTCCTTGATTCCATTATAGTTGATGTGGCATCAGAGTGTCACAGAGTAGCCAAGCTGGGGCTTGATGCTAATTTAGAAGAAGATGATGAAGAATTGAAGTTATCCGCACAAGCCAGGGTTAGAGTGGCTGATCCTAGTAATAATAGTAATGAAACAAATGGAAAGTATGTAGTTGACATATTCGGACAAACTCATCCTACAGTAGCAAATGAAATATTTGATTGCATGAATTGTGGCCGATCCATCGTGGCAGGGAGGTTTGCTCCTCATTTGGAGAAATGCATGGGCAAGGTTATTCTCTTTTCTCATAATTGTATACGGTGATCATATTTTTGGTAATATGTATGTACTTAATATTATGATTTTAATAAAGACTATGCTCAAGTACCGACATTAAATGTGATCACATTAAACTGTTATGCCACTTTGTTATATTATTTCTTATAATCTACACAATCTATGAAGTGAGATATTGTCCGACATCCGCGTAAATTGGTGTATTATTATTAAACACTAACATTATGACTATGCTAATACGCCTCATCAGGGTAGGAAGGCTCGTTTGAAGGTAACAAGAAGCAGCTCAGGCACACAGAACCAGAACCGGTATTCACGAGGAAGTTCTGTTTCTACACATACAAATCACTCTAGCAACAATAGTAGCATGAACCGGTTGGCAAATGGAAACCCCAGTTTTGCAGGCGAGGAGCACTCAAACGGGACAACCCATCCATGAAATAATTTGATGTAAAACATAATCCTGTTTTGCTGGAAAAACATAATCTGATGTATTTGAATATAGTATTTAACGACATTTAACAATGTTGTTATCTAGCTTTGGAGTTTAACAGAATAACATTACCTTGTACACTGAGTTATATTGTAATTTTTCTTGATTGCATCCTATTTCAAGTTTTCAACGTCTCCTTTCAAAAGTTAAAAAAGTGCTACTTTCATGATGGCTTTGTAGAACCATTTACATATTTATGTAGTAAATATAAAAGCATACAAGTATCAGTCAAAATTATATTTTAAATACCATGATAGCTTTCAAGTGTCATTTTTATCAGTAAAAAAAAAGGTGATTGCTAATGAAAAATAAAAATAATTCCGTTGCCGGGACTTGAACCCGGGTCTCTCGGGTGAGAGCCGAGTATCCTGACCAACTAGACTACAACGGATTGTTGAATACTTATGAAACACAACGATACTTAAACTAACTACAAGTAAGCTATACGAATTGATTTTTGATGCTTTTTTCATGCTAATAAACTTTTTGCATTATCTTTTGAAATCATCAATATCTAAAACATTTTCTCAAAAAACGAATTGTTTAAATTATTTTGGTGCCTTACATTTTGACATTAATTAAAATGAAGGATGAATTGATTGAAGTGGTTAGATTTTTTTTTTATAAAGTGGTTAGAGATTTTAAATTGGTATTCATGGTTTCATAGGAGTTGTCACGTCAATGTTTTAAAAATCAAACTGATTGAACCAATGAGGGTATTAGATCATTGGTTGATCAATTGGTCGAACAACTAAGTCACTAGTTAAACCACATAACTAAATTGGATAAATCCGAACAACTCAGTCGAATAAATCAGTCTGTGTCACAAAAATTATGACACCTAAAAAATGTAAAAATTTCAAAATATTATAATTTACAATTTCATTCTTTAAATTCAAATTTTAAATATAATCATTCACAAATTCTTTAAATCTAAATATCATAATTTCAAGTTCTCTCTTTTCTAGTATCAGTTCTCACTCTCTCTGACTTTCTAATTTCAATTTTATTAAAACTATTTTTTTTAAAGGGTCATTTTGATTTGAAAAAATATAAATTTATAAGCATTGAACCAACCGATTTTAAAAATAGTTTAACTAACATAAATGACATAATTATTCCATCATATAAAAATAAATTTTTATTATTTAATCAATAAATCTTACAACTAATTTATGAGATATAATAAAATTTATTAACTCGAAGGTAAAATAAAATACACATATACATGATGCAACACTAATTGACTTAAGCTCAAAAATAAGTTTGAGAAGTTGACAAGTCAAAATTTGGTGCAAGCATATCTGCATATATATGTGGTTTGATTATTGACAAGAATAGGAACAATAAATTCAAATTGTGTAGTGAGTAGTGACTTATTTTCCCAATGAAAGAATTACCACTTTCATGTTAAATACAACATCTGTGAGATAAAGGCAAATAGGTCGTTTCTGTGAATGAGTTCAAGTTTTGGTCCCGTACCTCAATTAAATAGTTACAAAACCATGTACATGTTATAAAGCATATGAAATACTTTCTCTTTAAATATATAGTATCAAAAAATGCAAATAAAATTCATTGTTTCTTCAAAACATCGCTATCAAATACTGAAATATTATACTATTAATTTAGCTATCACACGTTTTCAACATCTGAAATTTAGGTGTTGTTGTCATCATGTAATCTAATTCCATCTGCAGCTAGTACATCTATATATTCAACAAAAAAATTATTTATGCTCCAAAAAATTTAAATTAAATTATTTGGTGAAAACATAATATTATTTTTTCTCTAACTTGCTCACATGACTATTCACTTATTGGCATGGATGATACACAAGTCTATCTATGATTCACACCCTTAAACTTTTTTATTAGAAATTAAAATCATAATATTCTTTGGTAAAAAAAAAAAGAAAAATAACATTGTAAAATGTTTTTGGTCAATTATTATGAAAAAATAATTAAAAAAAAGTATCTTAATAAATAGAACTTGGTCTTTAAAAAAAACAAAACAAAAGGACAAATCATTAATTTCACAATGTAAAAATAAGACGAGTGCTAACAATACCCTCTAAAACAATGCTACAAAAATTACTATTGAGAAGAAGAAAAAAAAGAGTGAGTGCTGCCAATACTTTTGCAAAAATAATATTTATGTGGAATGATTCCATACATAGGATAGGACCTAATGATGAAAGACAACAAAAATTATTGGCTCAAATAATTAACTAAGAAACAAAAGATTTATTTTGTAGGTATCTAAATTTCCCATTCATGCTGAAGTAAAAAAAAAAAATCCCATTCATGCAAATATCATCCCGACATAGAAAATAATTTGGTCAGTTTGGTACAAGATACTGCTGCATAAAGACCATATGATAAACAAGAAAGTATTATATGCGCACAAATATTTAGACACAAAATTTAGATAAAAAACAAATAAAAATTTTTAATTTTTTTTTATCACATTAACTAATATAACTTTAAATTTTCATTTATTATAAATGTGTCTGAAAAATAATTAGTTAGATTTATGTCTGCATAAGCATTTCTCATTATAAATAGAAGTTAGAGTGACAGACCTCCTTACTAATTTAACAGCTGGTTGTGTACCTACTTAGGTACCGTTTGATCTAGCTTTTTTTAGGCGTAGAATCTATTTTAACCACAAAACTAAAAGTAAGAGCTTTAAAATCGAAATTAAAACTGTTTGGTAAATGTTACTTCTTTTATATTAAAAAATGTGAAAAGTTGTTTTTTTAATTATAATAGGGTTAAAGATGTTTGATAATAAGATAAAGTTATTTTTTAAATAAAAAAAACTTATTTAAAGATATTAATTAGATAAATAATAGTAAAGTTGTTGCAAAGTAACTATTATCACCTTATTTTGAAACTCTTTTATTAATATTTTTTTAAATATAGAAACTGTTTTTTTCTTACCAGAGCTTTTAAAAATTATTATTTGGCCTATCTTCTTATTTTTGACAAAAGAGAAGAGGAAAAAAAATTAGGCCAAACATTACCTTACACTTGTTACACTACATTGCAATTTATATTATTAGCCCAATATCTTGTTTCTTTGCTACTCATTGGATCCTTGGTTTTTTTTTTTTAAAAAAAAAAAAGAAAAATGAATTTTTATATTATATATAAGCTCCATTTATTTTAACTTGTTTAAAATGATTTTTGTAGTATAGTATAGTATATATTGTTTTTTTCATAAAAGCTTTAAACACAAAAATTGTTTGAATAATTTCTCATTAAAATCGTTTTAAGTGTTTCATTATTTGTTATAAGTTTTTTTAGATCATAGAATTCTAAAAAAAAAAAGTCTAAAAAAGAACCTATTTTAATTTTATATAGTTTTCATAAAAATTAATTTTTAGACTGAATCTGGCACAAGGAGTAACCCTATCTACTATAATTGAATTTGTCATCACACTTTCATTTATATTTACGGTATACCATACTTGTGTCTGAACGTAAAAATCTTTTATAAAAAAAACAAATAAATTACAAAAAAAAAATAACTATGTTTGAGTCATTAATAATTTAATGTGTTTTTAACAAAAGACAAATTTTTATTTTTTAAGAAAAAAAACAACAATAATAAGGTTTTTTTCGTTTTTTTTTTACTTTATCTGAAACGAAGTTAAGAAATAATTTTGCATATTTTGTAATAAGGAGTTATCATTATCGCATATGTTGGATAGATTGAAAGTTAGCGTCTTATGGTAGTTGGAAGCTAACAGCCCACATTTGTATCTTGAACTTAACTCTTGATGGGTCTTAAAATTTTCAGTTTGTCTTAAAATGTTAGTGAATTTCAGCTTATCTTTCTGTAATACTTTTTTTCTCAACTAACCCTTTGCAATGTCAAAGTTCCACCCATTCAACTTCTCATTGAATATGTTGTCTTAAAATTTCACATAAATGATGACGTGACATATATTTAGTGGGGTAAACATAAATGCACTAACGTTATAGGGGCAAAAAATAAAATGGTAAGTCAACATATTCAATGAAAAATTAAAAAAAAAACAGAATCTTCATATTACAAAAGTAATCGAAAAAATATATTACAAAGAGGAAATCAATTCGTTAACATGTAAGTAGTTTTAGTAGTCAATTGTAACCAACTTTAAATCTCCTCTTCTAGTCTTCACACTCAAAATATTTAAAAGAAAAGAAGAAGATCCTAAAAAAGAAACACCAAGAAGAAAAATAATATCATGAGAAAAATATGGATGAATATGGTGCTCCATCCAATACGACAATCTAATCTGGTCTTCCATAAAATACATGGTTTGAAATATGTTGATACTTGATACAATGAATCACTCTATTTTTTGTCCAAAACAAAATATGAATCACTCTAATATACATGTACAAACATAACTCCATTCACTGCACGAGGTCTTAGATAAGTGGATAAACACGATTTATTGGGATATTGATATAAAGTAATTTTGAAACATATATAACTATGAATTTGCAACACACCAACAACTAATGTTTGTTTAACAATGAAACGTGTATTTAAGGGAAAGGGACATGAAGGAGTGGAGATTAATTAGATTATAATTAAATGTACAATGTTTGAGTTTGGACAAAAAGATGCGGATTTAAATGATAACTTCATCTTATTGAGTTTGGACAAAAAGATGCGGATTTAAATGTACAATGTAATATAAAAAACACACTTTTGGAATTGGTTTACCTACTCAAACAGAGAAGAGGAGAATAGTGGGTTCCTAACTAGTACCCATAGGTAGAGTCTACCAATAAAAACGGGTTGAGCTATCGGACCGGCCCATTAAACCTATAGTTTTACACGGACCGGGTTTCAAAAAAAATGATTGGCCTTATCGGGTTAGTCTCCGAGCCTATCTTTTCCATGGGCTGCATAATAGGCTGGCCCTACTGGCTTTTGGGCCGGCCCCATAAAAAATTTAAAAAAAATATATAAAAAAATATCTAAAAATAGTTTTAGCTAAAAATAAGGAATTTTAGTTACCATAAGATCTTTGGATAAAATAAGTAGTTATGAGATAATTATTAAGTCAAATTTGTTATGATTATCTTTATTTGAAAAAAAACAAATTTGTTATGATTATTTTTATTTGAAAAAAAAATAATAACAACTAATTTATGTGCAATACATATGTAGTTTTATTGTTCATTGAATTTTTTTCAAAAAAATATGAAAGTTTATCGGGCCGACCCATCGAACCATATAGGCCTTTGCTTATCAGACCGAGTTAGATGAACCGAGTCTTAGACCTTAATAAACCGGCCACTTAAGGCCCTTTATATATCTTGATCCTTTGGACCGAGGCGGACCGGACCTTTCACAGTTCTGCCCATGAGTATAATGTAATGAAAACTCCAAAACTATGCATCCAAAGCTTATGTAGAGGAGGACAACATAATGCATGCAAAGAAACGCACAAGAATAACATTTGGTGCACTTGTTGTGGAAGATACAATCATTAGAGCAAAGGGAACCTCCCACTATAATATTTTTCATCATTTTCAGTGTACTTCCACATTGGTCAAATGAAAAAACATATTGGTGCCACGTGTCTTTTCCATTAGTAATTAATGGAGATTTTGATGATTAGTTTGTAAAGAAGAAAAGGAAGGTGGTAGTTGGAAGGAATAACGAAGAGGGTTAAAGTTAAGTGTGTGGAAAGTTATATATAAAGCCAAAAAAAGGAAGAAAATGACATAGGAAGAGGGGAACTAGAGAATTAATGAACATGATTTGTGGATAAATAAGAAAGAGGGTGGATATATATAATAGGCTAAATCTATGATGTATAATTGAAATTAAGTTTTTCACAATGTATTAGTTTGTTTTTACCGTTTAATTAAATGAGATATGAAGTGATATTTTGATTTAATGGTAAAAACAAGCGTGTGTATGGTAAAAGATTTGTCTTATTTGAATATGAATTCAAACATTTTGTTCACACCAACAAGAACAATGAGGCGATCAAATTACAATCAACAATCGAAACAATAATTAACAACTATATGTGTAAAGCACAATAACAAATCAATTCAAAGTATTCCACAAGATAAAAAAGAGGAACAAACACACCAAAATTACTTACCCAGTCCGACCCATATTGACCTACATTTGGAGAGGAGGACAACTTCTTCGAAGACTAATGATTTACAGTATATTAGATTTATATTTTATAGTATCTCAAGATTCATGAGTCTTGATCTTGGGTTGGATATATATTCTTAGATTTATAGAACTATAAATCTAAGATTATCTAATCAAAGATCAAAACTTTCAAACTCTAATACATTTTAGTTGCAACAACTTTACAAGGCACACTCAATCAATAGTTACATATTGACTTGAGTAGGTTTTTACAGATATATGTAGGGTTTGTTTGATTATAAGCTTAAAAAAACTCAAACCAATTGGGATGCTTAAATAAAATACACTTAGTACACTGAATGGTATTCAAATCCAGGTATATAGTGAAAAAAGTTAGAGTGAGTGATAAAAGAAGAGCTTGAAAACTTGTGATATTAAAACAAGTGTTGTATGATTTTGTAGTTGTAACCCTTGCTCTTCTAGTGCAACAATGTTTGCTATTGATAGATGCAGCTTGCCTAATGTAGCTTGATCATCAAGCATGTCCATTTGGTTCAAATTATAGTCGTTATGCACTTAAAATGACAACTCATGAAGTATACACATCTACCAAAATGTTTTTCATATGTTCTTGAAATGGTTTTCACATAAAGTGAGAGAGATGACTTGTTGTGAGTTGTAATGAGCTGCAACACATTGTTAGAAGTTTGGTCCCCATCTGTGGACGTTGTAACTAGATGTTGTGTCTTCTGACAATGTACTTTCGACAGCTGAAGATGAGAGCATAAATTTTCTTTAACTCAAGAATATTTTTTAGACGCTTTCTCCAATTGATTACAAAATTGTATTCACTAGTATATGCTTAACGTATGTAAGCTTTGAAAAATACTTACATATGATAACACATTTGTAGCCTACATCTTTTAAATACATAAAAGAACAAAATTTAATAAATTAAGCTTAATAATAACAAAATTAAGATAAACTATTCTAAAATACATTCGAAAACTTAGTAGCAAACAATCATTTACAAAAAACAAGTTACATAATCAGTCACCACTTGATGTTACTTAGAACTAACCTCCGAACCAATTTACATTGGTGGTAAAAAAAAAAACTACATAATCAATTCAAATTTACTCAAACACAATGACCAAAATATGATATCGATTCATAGAGCCTTGAATGAATTCATATTTAATCAATTCATTTTTTTTAAAAAATTCGGTATCCGGTCCAAGGACCGATTAATTCGAGGGGACCAATCTCACCGTCCACTTGCAGGGGCCCCGTTTAAAGCCAATTTTTTTTAACTTTGTATGGACTAGCCCACCAAAATTGACACTAGAGAAAATCGAACCTGAGATCTTGAAAGAAGCAAACTCCAAGGACCCAAGCCAACACCATTAATCAATTTATAATTAATCAGTTTAATCAGTTCAATTCATATTTACTGTTTCAAAACTGACAAACAAACAACAATGAAATGAAAGAGCAATATCAATGATTGCATAGTTGTGCAAAACCGTATTTTGTACGTTGGCATTATTTCTCCATGTCTAGTCTACTCTATATGTGTGATTTTGATTCTGTGAGCGTGTTATGAAAAGAACAAGGTGTTGAAGCAAAAGCAGCCACCACCCGATACAGTGTTGGTCACTTGGTTGTTTTGGTATTACCCCCCCTCCCAAAATGATTGTCACTGTTTGGTCGTGTGCACTATTCATATAATTTATTTTAATTATATTTATTATTAAAATATAAAGATAAATAAATATTAAAATATGAGATATCATTAGATTTATGTTGATGAATACTTTCAAAATATCAAATTTTCGTAAATTTTAATAGTACATAACTAAATAGTATATTAATGGTTTATCTACATTTTTCGAAGTCTAGCTAGCTTTTCGAATCCTAATTTAAAATTTTACATGTTGCAAAAGGTAAATTGCATTTAAATAGATTGAATTTCGTATATCAATTAAAATTTAGAGCTATATATATATAAGAAATTTGTAGCAACAGGTATGTATGGATGGAGGCTATGACTTTTCGTGTTATTAGTCATGCGTTCAACTATTATTATATATGTATTAAATATTAATGCGTATTATGTTAAATGAAATAATTCTTTTTCTTTTTATGTTTAGCCTAAAACCTATAAAATACCGACGACGCTCACCTTGGATTGCATCTAATTCAATTTTAGAAAAATAGAGGTTAAAACATACGGTCATATGAACAACTGTACTAAAAGTCAATGGAATAGTAGTAGAACCCTGGACCAGGTGCAAACTATAGGTTAGTACCCATGCTCTTGGGTCCATTTATTTTACATATAGTCCAAAAGTGACTTAAATGCCCGTGCATTTGTAAAATCACACCCTTCAAATTTTTGAAGAGGATACAGTTTTCTATTATTATATAGTGAGTATATATTTTGCTTAGTAAGTAATTGCACTCATCAAGTAAATCATCTTTGAATTTTTTAAATGGCTGAAATATCTCTGAATTTGTGAAAGTTGCATCAAATTAGTCTCTACGTTAATTTGGGCACCATTGCTAACATATGAAGTTAATTGCTTACATGTCCTTCCACATTAACAACCACGTTTCCTTGGACTATAATTTGATTTATTTTAAAATTCGAATGCCAAGGTTTTAAAAAACGGTCGCGGTCGCGTCTCGGTTTTGCGATTTCGGTCGGTACATGTATTACGAAACTAATTGCGGTCGTCGCGATGTGAATTAATCACAATTTGTTCTTTAATATAAAAAACGGTGATAATAGTAACGGTATCGACATCTACCAAAACTATTTTGTCGCGGCCGTTTTTGCGGTCGCGGACCTT
Source organism: Trifolium repens (assembly GCA_030408175.1). NCBI lineage: Eukaryota > Viridiplantae > Streptophyta > Magnoliopsida > Fabales > Fabaceae > Trifolium > Trifolium repens. The sequence goes on from CP125840.1 coordinate 2,355,826, forward strand.
TATTTGAAACCTTGTCGAATGCCAAAAACTTTTACGATTTACAACGGTTCAAAAACATGAAACGATAATTTCTTCCACAATTTAAACCCTAAATTCCCATTTTCAAAATTCTATTTCTCCAAATATGAAATCCCTATTGTTTTGAGCTCAACAACAAAGATAATGGGTTGTGATTGTTAGTATAACAATAGAAGAGAAAGAACAAAAACAATACCTTCATCTTCAACCTCCACTTTAATGGAGGCAAAAATGATGGTACTAGGAGTTGTAGAATGCTAGATTATTGGTGTTCAAAAAAATCGTGTGATACAAAAACTTAACACATTAAAGTTTATGTTGAGTTTTAAACAACAACAGAAAACTGAACGACGAAATTGATTGATGCCTGTCAAATTTAAGAACATTTTAGCTATTTTAAAAAATTCAACGACTAATTTAATTTAGGGTAAATGAATCTTTACCCCGCTGTAAAAAAAAATTGTGATTCGCCTCTTGAAATGTTGAATTTTGTTTTTTTAGTTCATTTTAATCCCCTGTAATGTAGGCCTTTACCCCCTGCAGGAAGATAAAATAAATTAGAAAAAAAATTCAACATTGCAAGGGGCGAGTCACAGAAAAAAAATTACAGAAGAGAAAAACAAATATTGCCTACATTAACCAAACCATTTTTCATCTGGTCGGTTATCCATTCAAATTTTTTCTTGTGATCAATTTTTTTTTTAAGAAATCACCTAATGATTGCACAAAATTGTAAGGGACAACAATTATACACATAAATTTACGAATAAGTATAAAGACTTTTCAAACAACTTAACTTGCAAAGACTAGTTTATAAGTAAGTGATATAATTTAGGGTTAAATAAGTAAATAGTCCTTATAGTTATTTAGAATTTCATTTTTAGTCCTTAAAGATTTTTTTCGCACTTTTTGCTTACTGAAAAATTTTCTATCACAACTTTTGGTCCTTACTTTTAATCAAACTCTTGTATACTTTCACATTTTTGAATAATTTTTTGTATTCATGTTTATAATATTATAAGAACATTTCCGATAAAAATTTAGAATTTTTTAACCTAAGATGAATTATTTATGAATTTTTTATGTGCAAAAAACTAAAAAATTCATATTTAATTCATCTCTTGTTAAAAAATTTAAACTTTTGCAACAGAGATTCATGTACTAAACATGACAGCATAAAAAAATTTAATATTTCGAATAATAGGCATGAGTTAAATGAAAAATAGGGACTAAAAATCATGACAGAAAATACTTCAAAATAAAATCAAAAGGTGCAAACAAAAATTTAGAGACTAAAAATAAAATTTTAAAAAACTATAAAAATTATTTACTTATTTAATCCTATAATTTAAGGACTAAATTGCTAATTTGATTTTTGGGCTAATTTGCTTATAAGTGATATATAATTCATAGACTAAATTGACAATAATTTCCTTTTTGTCTATTAGTGAATTTTAGAAGTTTAAATGTACGGCCATTACAATTTTGGGGATCAATTGAAAATTTACTGACATATTTTTCTAAGCCACTCAAATTAACGGATAGTCGCATATATCGACCAAAGTGGTGTTAAGATCTATGAAATATGAAATATAACTTAGGTCTCACATTAATTAAAAGAGTTGAGGTTGAAAATTTTAAGTAAAAAAACTTATAAACCTAATTAATGTTTTAAGGTTTTTGGTGAAAATGTAGATTCAAAGTCACTTGTATGGTTATTGAATATCCAATGTGTCGATAAAACCTAGTGAGATCGACTGTCCCCTTACGACTCAATAGTGGTATCAGAGCCTAGTTGATGAGAGAACGATAGGTGAGTGGTGATGGATCATAGACACAAAAAGGCTCACATTTGAAGTGTGAGTTAATTCTCGCATTGGTTTGGTTGGAAGAGTTGAGGTTGACCGCTTTATTAATTTTCAATTCATTACTTGATCATATTTAAACTGAAATGAATTATGTCATATATATATATATATATATATTTTCATATGAGAGGTTGTCGAGTATGTCGTATATATCTATTAGGAATTAGGGTGCGCTAGGGGTGTGGTATTGTTCAAGGGTATTTACGACTTTAATATTATTATTATAAATACCGCTTGTAACACTGAAATCCTAATTTATTCATTCATCTAATAGAAACGAGTTGTAGCGAATTCTACAGTCGGAGACGTACCTAAGGGGAACTCCGTTATCAAACTTTCTTGTGTTATTATTGTTTGCTTTTCGTTATTATTACCTTTTGTTACTAGTTGTGCTCAACAGAGGTAATGTATAATCTTTCACCATTCAAAATAAGAGAGAAACATAATAATTTAGATGAAATAAATTTCAATAGCGAGAAATTACATCTTACTCTTGTTATGTGAAAATCACCATAAATTCCCAATTTAAACTCTCATTTCTTTTGATAAATGTGTTTTGTGAGAGTTGAAATTTTTAACCCACAACACAAAAGAGATATGACAAGATTTGGTGACTGAAATGAATGTGTTAAAGAGTAAAGTAATAAAAAGATCGTTGGTTTAATTTTCACACTTAGCAAAACTAACAAAAATTTTAATAACAATACTATTTACTAACATGAATTAATGGTTTCAAAAAAATAAATTACTCCCAATACAATTTCAAGGTGTATTATCAATTTGAGTCATATCCAATTAGTGGTTATGATTTTGTTGTCAATAGTGAGGACCATAACTTTAAGTATATATGTACAACGGGTCTATTATCATTTGGTCCTTATTTCGATTGGTACTTGCTTCCCAGCTCAATCATAAACCTCAAAAACTATATGCTAAACATGATATATGATATAGGTTTGTTACCTATATCATTCATTACCTAATATTCTCAAAAGGACAAGTAGACATCACTCGCTCTATAACAAATAGTGAATTCACATATAAGATACTACCAAAAAAAAATAAAAAATTCACATATATGAAAAAATTTGTTAACGGGGGATGTAATTAATACTTTGTAGTTTGTACCAATAAACATAATTATAAAAATAAGATAATCTTTTTTTCGAAAGGACAAAACTAAGATGATGATTTTGCATAAATTTCAAAAATTTTACAACAGGAATTGAATTTTTTGAGTTTATTTACTGTGCGACTTTTTTTAATCAATTACTATGTGACTAAAAGAGACAGGAATAGAAAGAAAAAAAAAGTTTCGACATTGCGGCAGAACCCTTAAAATACTACATTTTTTGAATTAATATAATTATCTTTCATGTTGAAACTTTTTCCATCCAATTAATTTTGTGATTTTATTGAATGTGATATTGTTTTTTGGTAATGAATGTGATTGGATTTAGATAATGACACATGGATTGGTAACCACCAATGTTATCAAATAGATAGATTAGATATAATCCATTACATTTTGTTGTTGTAGTGGATGAATAAGATGTGATTATCAAAAGATAATTCTACCATAAGAGATAATTCAAAAGTCCTGACCATTCTCTTTTTTAACACCTGATTTCGAATTAATGCATAAAGAACAAGCTTGAATAAACTCGTTTATATCTCATATAAAATACTCGTGTCATCAACGATTCAACGTCAACTGAAAATTTCACATCACAATGGTACTTCACAACCAACAAAAGCTTTTAGTCCAAACCCTATCAAATTAAACCAGATGGGAACCATATTAGGGCAAAATTGTTGAAGGTGTGAATGTGAAGCACGAATACACTTATCCCCCAAGTTGTAGTTTGAGTACTGATCTAATATGCATTGTCTAATTCATTTTCCGAAACACCTTATATTTTGAGCAGCCTAAAAAGGGAATATAATGGAGACATTATAAGGAAAACAATAAACAACAATTAGAATAGAAAATTTACAGCATTTTCAAAAGATATAGCCCCCTTTTGTCAAAAAAAAAAAAAAATATTGCAAATAAATAAAATGAACAGTAGAATAGGGACCACCACCATGGAGACATAGTTTAGTTTGAAAAAGATAGGGAGCAAACATATCAAAATAGAACACAATATAAACCACAAATTGAAAGAAAAAATACATTTAAGGACCACAATAAGTCCATCCTAAAAAAAGTAAGGCTCTGTTTGGATTAATGGAATATAACGGAATGGAGCGGAGCGGAATGGAATAAAATAATGTTCTATTGTTTGAATTTGAAAAAAAAAAATAATGGAATGTAGCGGAGCGGGATGAAATATAATGGAATAAATTTCATCTCATACCGCCATATATATTTTCAATTTTTTTATTCTCTTTCTGAAAATATCCAAACAACTGAATGAAATATTTATTCCATTCCACATCATCTCATTCCACCCCACTCTATTCTGCTCCGCTCTATTCCATTATATTCCATCAATCCAAACGGAGCCTAAGTAATCATAAAAATCGCAAAATGCAATTGTTTATTAAAAATCACATTTAAGTCGTTGCATTATGTTAGTTTATTACACTGCCTCGTTTTTAATTTGTAAGGGGATTTTCGTAGCATTCACTAATCACTTATCATAAGGAATGATCATCGCGATTGTCTTTTATCATCAATATGTCACAAAACTACCATGAATGGAGGGATATTTTTAGGGTTTCTAAGAAAAGAAAAAGGCAGCCCAGGATAGGAGGATGAAACATCTTAGGGACAAACTTATCCCTTTAGAATTGTATTTTTTCATGTTGTCTCTTACATATATTTGACTATACTATAGCTAGTTTCCTCGAAGTTACTTTTATTTTGTTCACCTTTGTTAGTGTAGTTGTAGAGTAGTAGTGACATTTAACTTTTATTTTGAAATACACAATTAGCATAAACCAAGGCACGGGTTTAGTGGGGATTAACTTTCACTTTCGAATCTAATGTCTATAATTAAAGACAAGGGTGCCATCCATTGCCACATGAACATAGACAAAAACATATCTAAAATAAAATAATCACAAAGTGGGAAAAAAGCCTCTAGTGTTGTATTATCCACTCGATTAGGACATTCTCCAATCCCAAAAGGATACTAAAAAGCTTAATTTAAACTAATAATCCCCTCCATTCCATTAATTAATCAAGCCATATAATTAATCAATTAATTGATCCTTATTGCACTTGATTATATGCTACTTTATCTAGCACACTTCTTTGTACGGTGTACACGTACACCTCAATGTATGTGATATAAAAGGTTAAAAATGGCTTTGTTCGGCTAAGATCTTCTCATAATTCATTAGTAGTATAATTAATCCATGAATAGGTCTTGATTCATGATTAGATTCTCATTTCCGGGAGATATTTAACAATCCTCAACTTGTACGGATTATGTTTAGGATTACAAATTTGCAGTGGCCATTTTTGTAGGAGTACTTTATCTAACATATTGTGATGACAACAAAAAATTTCACTGTATTAATTTATTTTTTAATAGCTAAATCACATTTTCTCTCGAGAGAGATATTGAAATACATTATTATACTCTTCATTAAAAATAAAAAATATGCTGAAAATTATACTTTTTCATACAAAATTGATTTTTCTTTACAATAAACAATTTTATTAATGATACTACAATAAAAAAGATCACCTTGGGAAACTAGACAAAAACATAAGATGGATTCTCTCTCTGTCTAATTAGAAACTTTATGTTTGAACTATTATTAATGAAGATCGAACTTATGACTTATGTATTTTATCTAAATCTCTTATTATTAAATTAAATCTAGTGGACTTATATTCTTGTGATGAATTTATATAGTATTATATTTTTCACAATAAGGTACGCAAAATCTAAAAAAAAAAGAAACAAAATCCACCCTCAACAACAAACACAAATCATTCTAGACCGGACCAATGTCCACTATGTTCCGCTCATTACGGTCTAGGCTCAAGGCAATTCACTATCATTCCAAGCTAAGGTGCACCTATTATCTTAAGCTCAAGGGAGTTTACTGTCACCTCACGATCTTCTTCACCCCTTTTACTAATGGAGTTTTTATCTTCCATGGGAATCGACCCATATACTCTGGACGTGCAAGAAACAATATCAAACTCAATCCATTCAATTTTTCCTATATATTGCACACTGTATGTTCAAAAAATTTATGTCCCCCACCCAACTTATATGAAGAACGGTTTTTTTGTTACAGATAGAGAACCGTTATAAAAAAATTCAACAAGAACGCTTATCACTCATTACTTTTACTGAATGAATTCAAAACCGTTCCCGTTTCCCTTGACCGCAACGGTTTTTAAAACTCAGTATACTACTGCAACCAAAATTAAAACCGTTGTCTTTGGTACTCTACCAAAACGGTTTTTTTACCATCAAAATATTAGGCGTTGCGGTAGGGCCAAAATGTTGTAGTGTTAGGAAAACAATTAATCCAAAAATTTCAACCCACACACATACGAAAACAATCATCAGTAATGGATCATTGCTTCATCTTAAGAAAACTGCTATCTAGACCCCCCATGATTCTCCCAGACGCCTCAAAAATTCCAAAATACCCCCAATTTTGGTCCCAGAAAATTTTGGTTTATAGGTGACAAAATCCACAATTTTGTATCATAGATGACAAAATCCATAATTTCGTATCCTGGGTTACAAAATCCATAATTTTGTATCATAGGTGACAAAATTTTAAAAAATAGGCGTTTCGGTAACTACAGGACGAAATTGTGTGGTTTGTGCCTAGATGTGCGCGACAAGGCAGGTCTACTATGCTTTAACAAAATTTAAATAAGTGATTTTCATATAAATCGGATTTTTCTTTCATGTTTTTTCTCTTGTGATTTTGCTGTCTTAAAACGGTAGTCTTATTCTTTGTCTAGGTTCTGTTTTTTTTTTTTGTCTTGTTATGGTGTGCGTTTGATTCATGTTGACTAATAATCTTCGACTATTATTGATTCAACCAATTTCAAGTCGTCAACATTGCAGATCCAGAAACACAAATATTTTATTCACTTTAATTTTATCATAACATTTAAAGATATATTATCGTTTTATATTATTAACTTAGATATTATATATTTGTTCGCATATGTATTATTTTTATTTCTAACAATGTCGAATTTTTTCTTTTTTGATATACTAATTTGAATGACTTAATATAATTTTTTAGTAAAAGAAGTACTTGCTAATTTACGCCTACCAAAAGTTAAGTGAAAACTATCTTTCAACAATTAGAGGAGGGAAAAATTATAACATAGGCATAAACCTACATAATTTTTTTTGGACGCGCTCATAATTAAAAAAGTTTAAATCTCTTAAAATGTAACTTGCTTATTTAAGCCAACTATAAATTTAATGGCCGCAAATTAGCATAATCTATAAGAATTTGCTAACTTATATCAAATATTTTTTAGTGAGTCTAAATTAGTACTTCCTCTATCTCAAAATATAAAGAAAATTGCTCAAAAAAAATTGATGTATTTAGTTAAAAATTTGGACTAAATATATCAATTTTATTTGACCATTTTTCCCTTATATACTGAAACAGAGTGAGTAATTTACCATTAAAAAATGGAAAATGCTAACTAGTGCCCTTGAGGCACTAATTAAGGAACCAAATATGATAAATTTTTCTTGGAACTTGTGTAATAAACTTATAAAAATGTGTAAAAGGTGTTATTTTCTATACAAAATTTTCTTTTTTTAGTTTCCTTAACTAATTCTCTGAGGCACCGGTTAGCATTACCCTTAAAAAATTTGTCAAATACACCTGTGGAATTAATTAGGACATGGAAAATGATAGTTTTACATGATTCTTTTTTGGTGTGGTATAGTTTAACATAATTTGAGTGTCACATAAGACATAATTAAGTGATCATGAATCATTATATGTAAAAAAGAAAATAAAAATAGCAACAGCATTACCTCAACCTAATGAGTGGCCACTAGTCACAAAAAAACTAGAGACAAAAAACACATTCAATTATTAATAAAACTTTTGTCTACTATAAGCCTAGGTTATTAATGATTTTCATAAAGAACATTCTCTTAATTTCCAATCTCTTTCCTTCTCTCTCTTTCCACCTCCTTTTACATTTTTTTTTTATTTCCTATCCTTTTGTATATAAATCATCATTATCATAATGTAGTCTATGCCAAACCATTCTTCTTGTAGTACTTGTATTACAATAGCTACACTTGTTAGTTGCACTTCTTTGCTACTTGCATCTTTGTGTATACAATTTCCTTTTTTAACCTTTTTATTTCATTTAAACACATATCAAACACCTTTCAAATTCCTTATTATAGTACTTTGATATGGAATACAACAAGTTCAGAATCCGAAGCTATGATGAGTGTCAATCTGATAGAATTCAAGTTGAAAATCTTGAGAGAAAATGTGAGGTAGGACCATCACAAAGTGTGTTTCTCTTCACAGACACTATAGGTGACCCCATTTGTAGGATTCGAAACAGTCCCATGTTTATGATGCTGGTATATACTATTACTATAACATTATGATTATCCCTTTTCTTTTCTTTTTTTATGGATCAATCTCAATTATAAGCTTCTTCTTGTTCTTTCTTGAAAGGTTTTAAATTGCAGTTGCGGTTGCAATTATGCTGCAAACCTATATATTGTGGCAAAATGTGGTTAAAATTGTCGGTGTGATGTAGTGATGACCTCCAAAGTCTTTCTATTGCGATTATTGTGGATTTTGAAGTATACGCAATGGCATCACAAACACAATTTTGACTGTCTCAATTGCATTTACGCAATATAAAAGTATTTTGTATAACTGCAACTGCAATTTAAAACAAAAATTGCGGCCACAATTACGTTTGTAGAATGCAATTTAAAATATGTTTTCAAGTCTTTGATCATTATGTTCACCACTAACTTCTTAATTGGATGTTAGGTAGCAGAATTTGAAAATGGATTGGTTGGTATCATTCAAGGCTCTATAAAAGTTGTAACTATTCAAGGACATCCACCAAAAGATTTGGCAAAAGTAGGGTATGTCCTAGGCTTAAGGGTATCTCCACATCATAGAAGAAAGGGGATTGGTTCAAGTCTAGTAAGAAAATTAGAAGAATGGTTCATTTCCAATGATGTGGACTATGCATATATGGCAACTGAAAAAGAAAATCATGCCTCAGTTAATCTCTTCATGAACAAATTTGGCTACACAAAATTTAGGACACCATCAATTCTTGTTAACCCTGTTAACCATCATTCATTTAAAATCTCAACTAACATTGAAATATCAAGGTTGAAAATTGAACAAGCTGAATCACTCTATAGAAAGTTCATGGGGTCCACAGAGTTTTTTCCTAATGATATAGGAAATATATTAAAAAATAAGCTAAGTTTAGGGACATGGATGGCATATTTTAAAGATGATATTAATATTGGGCCTAATGGACAAGTACCAAATAGTTGGGCTATGATTAGTGTTTGGAATAGTGGTGAAATTTTTAAGTTAAAGATAGGAAAAGCACCTTTTTATTGTTTGTTATACACAAAAAGTTGGTGCTTGATTGATAAAATTTTCCCATGTTTAAAATTACCTACTTTGCCTGATTTTTTTAACCCTTTTGGATTTTATTTTATGTATGGTGTGTATCATGAAGGGCCATTTTCAGGGAAGCTAGTGAGAGCTTTGTGTAAATTTGTGCACAACATGGCTAAAGAGTCTAAAGATGATGAGAAGTGTAAAATTATCGTGACTGAAGTTGGAGGAAGAGATGAACTCAATCATCACATTCCACATTGGAAATTGCTTTCATGTCCTGAAGATTTGTGGTGTATAAAGGCATTGAAAAGTGAAGGGCTTTCAATCAATACTTTTCATGAATTAACAACTAAAACCCCACCAACAAGAGCTCTTTTTGTAGACCCAAGAGAGGTTTAAAGTATCATCTCAAAAAGAAATGAAAATAAATGGGAGGACAAAAAAAAAAGCTTGAAAATATCTTGACCTTAAATTTTCATTTATTTATTTTTCATTTTGATCTTTCGAGTAAACAATAAGTTCGGTGAGTTGGTGTCACTATTATTGTTGAATGTATCAAAGTTACAAATACATACCTGAATGTAACTTTTATTAGTCAATTTAGTCATTTTATGTGTCTTTAGTTGATCATTTGATCTTTAAATGTGTTCTCTATTAATCAATTTAGTTCATACATTGCTAATTGAAAACACATTCAATAATATTTTTATAATTTTGATATACTCATGCATGTACTATAACATAATCTCATACAATTAGAGACCAAAGTAAATTATTCATTTTCTTTTCTTTGCTTTGTCTAAAAACTATGCCTTTTTATATTTTATTTGATAAATGCACCCATCTTAAAGTATGATCTAAAAAATAAAGCCTTCTAAGAACTAAAGTATCTTTTTGTAGAGTACCCAAGAGAGGTTTAAATTTAAAGTATATGATCTCACAAAGAAATAAAAAAAATAAAAGGGTGGACAAAAAAAAGCATGGAAATATGTTGACCTCCTTAAAATTTATATTTTCGTGCCTTTTCTTTTCTTTCCTTTGCTTTGTCTAAGAACCAAATCCTTCTTGTATGTTTTGTTTGATAAATGCATGATGCATTCATCTTTTCTTGGTGGGGTTTTTTCTCTAGTTTCTTTCACATCGGTGACACGAAATCTCTAAAGATATCCATAATTTAGGTGCCAAATTTTGGTGTCCTTGTTTGTAATGTCATATAGTGCTACATGACTATGACTAATCAAGCAACATAGTGGTCCAAATTTTGCCCCTTCCCCTCAGGTAAAACTTTGAGATGGACCCTCTCCTATTATATTTTGTCGCATAACATTGAGTTATGGGTCTTCCTTACATGTCATCACTAAAAAAGGAGAGAGATTTTGAGAAATTTTATGATGTGAGATCATGAAAGTAACCATTATCCTATTCTAGTCAGAGTAACTAGCTAGTTAGACAACTTTGTATTTTGAAGTCTTGGTTTTAGTTTGGTTTCTAGTTCATTGGATTTGGAGCATTATTGTCACAAACCACATGAGGAATGTAGATGGTCTAAAGTTTTCCCCAGTACATGGGAATCAACCAAAAATACCAACAAAAAATTGGCTACCTTGAGTTTCACTTTTCACCAATATCAAAAATACTCCCTCCATTTTAAAAGCATAGTCCGTAAATTTATATTTTAAAGAAAAAATTTATTTTTTAGATTAATTCAATTGATAATTTATGTATCTATCCTATATATATATATATATTCTATATTTTTTATATTACCCAATTATCTAAAAAATAATTTTTTGTTATAAATTTAGCCGAAGAGACACTACTAGAAATTTGCTATTTTCCTGCATAAATAGATCCGCGGATATTCTTAAGGATTTTCCTACAGGTTTTACACTAATGAACCATTTCCTGCGGATTTGAGGTTTTCAGGATAGTCCATAGGTATTCCCAAGAATTTTCTTGCGGATTTCGCCACTAAGAAGCCATTTCCTGCAGATCTAGAGTTTTCAGGAAAATCCGCAAGTATTCCCAATGATTTTCCTGCGGATTTCGCCACTAAAGTGATTCTCAGAAAAATTCGCAGGTATTTCCAAGGATTTCCTGCGGATTTCTATTTTATTTTATTTAAAAAAAACATTGAGGCTTAATTCAACATTTAGTCTCTTATGTTTATTTTGTGTATCAACTTGGTCCTTTATATTTTAAAAGTTTCAATTTGATCCCTTATGTTTCCATCGTTTGCATAAGTTGGTCATTTTCGTCAGTTTTGATGTTTCCACCGTTTCAATTGGACACCACCATTTCAATTGGACATGCGTCCAAATGTCCACGGATGCACACCGTCTGCCACATGTGACAAAACAGGCAGAAAAGACCAAATTGAAAGCTAAAATAAACATAATGACCAAATCGAAACTTTTAAAATATAAGGGATCAAGTTGAAACCTAAAATAAACATAAGGAACCACATGTTGAATTAAGCCAAAATTTAATTAACTTTTTAACTTAAGGTGTGTTTGTTTCGGAGATTAAATTATAATTCAAGGAATATTATTCTCAGAATATTATTCCAATCAAATGGTTTGGTAAATAATTAAATTTCCTTGGAACATTTTTAAAATAAATCCAATTAAAATATTAAAACATTACAATTTTAAAAAAATAAAAATATGTAAATGCTAAAGAGTGCCCGGGGTACTCTTTAAGATCTTAAATAGTAAGTTTTTTATGGAATTTTTATAAAAATGCGTAAAGTCAATGCATTGAAAATCGTAGCGTTTAACTTTTTGAATAAAAAATTTCTTTAAATGAAATGTTTAAAGAGTGCCTCGGGATACTCGTTAGCAAAATCCGTTAAAAATAATGGGGGAGTGAGTGTACTTATAAGTGGTTACTTCTTATTCCCAATGGAATGCAAGTTCCCCTTAAAAATAATGGGGGAGTGAGTGTACTTATGAGTGGTTACTTCTTATTCCCAATGGAATGCAAGTTCCCACCCTTTAACATGACAATAAAATTGGAAATGTCATGTGTAAATTCCCAAAAATAAAAAGTTCATATGTATAATTTATGAAAACTTGAAACAAATATGGTAATGAAAGATTCCCAAAGTTACATTTCTTGGAATAAATTTGTAATCCATGAAACAAACACCCCTTAAGTTTGATATAAAATTTTTCTTAACATGTTTCTTGGGGAATTTCCTGTGGGTATTACTGTGGAAAGTTCACAGGAAAGTTTTTTGCAAGTATGTTCTCATTTTCGGCAGAAAATTTAGTAGGAATGTTTCCCAAGGATTCCAAAAAAATGCAGGCAACAATTACTCACAAAGGTATTAGTTGGGAACCAAACTCCGCAAAAAAATCCGCAAGTAATAAGCAAATTTTTTCTAGTAGTGAGAGTAGCTATTTATGATTTGTAGATATATATTAAAATAAATAATGATAAGAGAAATGAGAATAACTATTTTATCAAAATATCTTCATTAACGATTACTGTATTTTAATATACTAAAAAAATTCGATCAATTGCATTATAGATTATCTACACAATTTGTATTTACGACACCAAATTATTTAGCCTTAAATATCATTTTCGTTCTTGTAAGTTCGCGATTTTTTGGTTTTAGTCCCTAGTATTTTTTTTTTGTTGCAAATTAGTCCATATATGTTCAAATCTTTTAGATTTATTGCAACATTATTCAAGAAACAAATATTGAAATTAGTAATTTACTAATTTAACAACATATTTGAGATAATAAGAATAATTTGAGCAACTTGATTGATAACATCAGCATGTTTTAGAAGCGTAGAAGTATCGTCGTTCGAAGGTGAATCTCCATAAACGCAGTCGTCAACATCGGACATAATAGAACTCATATGCATATTCACACCATTGTAATCCATATCATTCAGGAGTTGTAGAGCTTCGGCAACCTCACCAAGTGCTCCATCATCTGTTCCAAAATTAGACAAACAATTCTTGTAATGGTATTGTTTCTTGGGATCATTACCACTTTGCTCAATTAGTTTTGTAATTAGATTAATTGTATTGGACACATCAGTTCAAAGTACACCAATGGTGTATGATGCAAGGGAAACAAGGTCATCGCCTGCACCGTTGTGATTTGAATTGAGAAGATTTAAACAAAAAGAAGGTTTTGTGGCTTTCTTGCAAATTAGATGCACATTCACATCATTAGTCGCATATGAACACACAACACATAAAAAAAGCACAAGAACTAGCGATGAGAAACGAACCATATTGTATTTTTATTTCTTTTAATTTGTGTTGATTCTTTGATTTTTAAAAAGATATATCTCGTCGAAGTTCCGTTGGAAGGTAAATAAAGCCGACGAAAAAACATTAGATTTTATATATCATTTTGTCTACACAGTTGACAACAAATTATATTTATATATATATATATATATATATATTATTAATTATATTTATTACAGTGAGATTTATTGCATAAAATATTCATGAAACAAAAATTGAAATTAGTATTCTACTAATTTAACAACATATTTGAGATAATAAGAACAATTTGAGCAACTTGGTTGACAACATCAGCATGTTTTGGAAGTTTAGAAGTGTCATCGTTTGAAGGTGAATCTCCATAAACGCAGTCATCAACATCAGACATAACAGAACTCATATGCATATTCACACCATTGTAATCCATATCCTTCAGGAGTTGTAGAGCTTCGGCAACCTCACCAAGTGCTCCATCATCTGTTCCAAAACGAGACAAACAATTCTTGTAATGGTTTTGTTTCTTGGGATCATTACCACTTTGCTCAATTAGTTTTGTAATTAGACTAATTGTATTGGACACATCAGTGCGAAGCACACCAATGGTGTATGATGCAAGGGAAACAAGGTCATCGCCTGCACCGCTGTGATTTAAATTGAGAAGATTTAAACAAAAAGAAGGTTTTGTGGCTTTCTTGCAAATTGCATGCACATCCACATCATTAGTCGCATAGGAAGACACAACACATAAAAGGAGCACACCAACTAGAGATGAGAAACGAACCATTATATTTTTCTTTCTTTTCTCAATTCTTCTAATGTATAATAATAGTGTGTATTCCTTTATTTTCATTCCTTAGCGGCTTTATATACATTTGAACAATTTTAAACCACACAATAAAATGTGGTTAATGTACAGAGTGTAATTTTGATTTTCCAGTCTTTCTTCAAAGTTTGTTTCAATCCATGTATGCGATGGTTGGAAGAATGTGGGTTCAAAACAACTCACCCACTAGATGAAACATGCAATACAAATTATATGTGGTTCTATATTTAAATAAATAATTAATTTTAATTCCATTGTTTTACGGCTATTACTATACTCTTATGCTATATATATATATGATATCGCAATATCACATGAATGTGATATATTATTTGATATTATTATTTTTTTTGTTTGTCATAAAGTCTTTTTTTAAAGTTGCAATTTTGCAAATTAATTTTTATTTTTCTACAATTTCGCATTTACAAAAAAAGGGAATTATGTTGACACATTCGTGTACACATAATATTTTTATATTTTTGTTAGTATAACTATTATTTTTGTTGGCAATAATGGACTTAATTATTATAAAGTTTTGAAAAATTTCTTTGCTTTGTTTTTTATTTGTGTTAATTCTTTGATTTTTAAAAAGATATATCTCGTCGAAGTTCCGTCGGAAGGTAAATAAAAGCAGACGAAAAAACAGTAGAATTTATTTATCATTTTGTTCAAGGTCCTTATTTTGAATCATCTCAATATCACTTTCTGTGGGAAATAAATTCATACAGAGCAATCTTTTGAATTCAAATGGGTTCCCATTAGTGGACATTGAGATTGGTATCCTCATATTAATCGTCTTTGAACGTTCACATTTCTACTATTTACACATGATACCAAATCTAGCGTGGAATGTTTTATCAACATCTATGATGTAAACAATGTCATTACTGAGGATTGTTATCGAAACACACTTGGTTCTGACATTGTAGATATATTACACAATCATTCTTGCTAAAAGGCAAAAAGACGTCTAGAATTTTTTTTTAGGGTAAATACATGTTTACCCCCCTGTAAAATAGGCGAAGTTTGAAATACCCCCTACCTAATTTTTTTCCCAAAACAAACCCTGTAATATAAAGATTCCCTTATTTACCCCCTGGTCTGACAACACATCATCTGACTATGTAAAAATGCTGACGTGACATTGACACGTGTAAATAAACTTATTTATTTTAAAATATTTATTCCATGTCACTTAATTACATAATTATTATTATTTTTTAATAAAAAAATGACACAATTGAAATTAAAAAAAAAGAAAGAAGTGAGAAAAGAGAGAGTCTCGTTTTCTCTTTCACTGTGATATCTCCTTTTCACTTTCACTGTGTTTGCCCTAACATACAACCTACAAAATACGGTGTTAGGCATCCCTTTTATGTGTAATTAAATCATTTTCTGTCATAGTAATCCCTAAACATATTAAAATTTCAAATACATACCTCACATGTCTCTTTTATTTAAAATTGTATAGACTAGAATTGACTAAGAAAAAAACGAATTTGAGATCCAATAGCTTTGTAACTTACAATATTGTACTAAAAAAGTTCGATTAATTGTACTATAGATTGTCTACACAGTTGGCAACAAATTATTTATATATTATTAATTATATTTATTACAATGAGATTTATTGCATAAAATATTCAAGAAACAAAAATTGAAAGTAGTAATCTACTAATTTAACAACATATTTGAGATAATAAGAATAATTTGAGCAACTTGGTTGACAACATCAGCATATTTTGGAAGCTTAGAAGTGTCATCGTTTGAAGGTGAATCTCCATAAACGCAGTCATCAACATCAGACATAATAGAACTCATATGCATATTCACACCATTGTAATCCATATCCTTCAGGAGTTGTAGAGCTTCGGCAACCTCACCAAGTGCTCCATCATCTGTTCCAAAACGAGACAAACAATTCTTGTAATGGTTTTGTTTCTTGGGATCAGTACCACTTTGCTCAATTAGTTTTGTAATTAGACTAATTGTATTGGACACATCAGCACGAAGCACACCAATGGTGTATGATGCAAGGGAAACAAGATCATCGCCTGCACCGCTGTGATTTGAATTGAGAAGATTTAAACAAAAAGAAGGTTTTGTGGCTTTCTTGCAAATTGCATGCACATCCACATCATTAGTCGCATAGGAAGACACGACACATAAAAGGAGCACAACAACTAGAGATGAGAAACGAGCCATTGTATTTTTTTTTCTTTTCTCAATTCTTCTAATGTATAATAGTGTGTTTTCCTTTATTTTCATTCCTTAGCGGCTTTATATACATTTGAACAATTTTAAACCACACAATAAAATGTGGTTAATGTACAGAGTGTAATTTTGATTTTCCAGTCTTTCTTCAAAGTTTGTTTCAATCCATGTATGCGATGGTTGGAAGAATGTGGGTTCAAAACAACTCACCCACTAGATGAAACATGCAATACAAATTATATGTGGTTCTATATTTAAATAAATAATTAATTTTAATTCCATTGTTATACGGCTATTATTATACTCTTATGCTATATATATATATATGATATCGCAATATGACATGAATTGGGATATATTATTTGATATTATTATAATTTTGCAAATTAATTTTTATTTTTGTACAATTTTGCCTTTACAAAAAAGGTAATTATGTTGACACATTCGTGCACACATCAAATTTTTATATTTTGATAGTATAACTATTATTTTTGTTGGCAATAATGGACTTAATTATTATAAAGTTTTAAAAAATTGCTTTGCTTTTTTTTTATTTGTGTTAATTCTTTGATTTTTAAAAAGATATATCTCGTCGAAGTTCCGTCGAAAGGTAAATAAAAGTCGAGGAAAAAACAATAGAATTTATTTATCATTTTGTTCAAGGTCCTTATTTTGAATCATCTCAATATCACTTTCTGTGGGAAATAAATTCATACAGAGCAATCTTTTGAATTCAAATGGGTTCCCATTAGTGGACATTGAGATTGGTATCCTCATATTAATCGTCTTTGAACGTTCACATTTCTACTATTTACACATGACACCAAATCTAGTGTGGAATGTTTTATCAACATCTATGATGTAAACAATGTCATTACTGAGGATTGTTATCGAAACACACTTGGTTCTGACATTGTAGATATATCGCACAATCGTTCTTGCTAAAAGGCAAAAAGACGTCTAAAAAAAATATAAATAAAAGAAAAAACAACCAACAAAATACGGTGTTAGGCATCCCTTTTATATGTAATTAAATCATTTTTTGTCATAGTAATCCTTGAACATATTAAATTCAAATACATACCTCACATGTTTCTTTTATTTAAAATTGTATAGACTAGAATTGACTTAGAAAAAAACGAATTTGAGATCCAATAGCTTTGTAACTTACAATATTGTACTAAAAAAGTTCGATTAATTGCACTATAGATTATCTACACAATTAACAACAAATTATTAATATATTATTAATTTTATTTATTACAATGAGATTTATTGCATAAATTATTCAAGAAACAAAAATTGAAATTAGTAATCTACTAATTTAACAACATATTTGAGATAATAAGAATAATTTGAGCAACTTGGTTGACAACATCAGCATGCTTTGGAAGCTTAGAAGTGTCATCATTTGAAGGCGAATCTCCATAAACGCAGTCATCAACATCAGACATAATAGAACTCATATGCATATTCACACCATTGTAATCCATATCCTTCAGGAGTTGTAGAGCTTCGGCAACCTCACCAAGTGCTCCATCATCTGTTCCAAAACGAGACAAACAATTCTTGTAATGGTTTTGTTTCTTGGGATCAGTACCACTTTGCTCAATTAGTTTTGTAATTAGACTAATTGTATTGGACACATCAGTGCGAAGCACACCAATGGTGTATGATGCAAGGGAAACAAGGTCATCGCCTGCGCCGCTGTGATTTGAATTGAGAAGATTTAAACAAAAAGAAGGTTTTGTGGCTTTCTTGCAAATTGCATGCACATCCACATCATTAGTCGCATAGGAAGACACAACACATAAAAGGAGCACAACAACTAGAGATGAGAAACGAACCATTGTATTTTTCTTTCTTTTCTCAATTCTTCTAATGTATAATAGTGTGTTTTCCTTTATTTTCCTTCTTAGTGGCTTTATATAGATTTGAACAATTTTAAACCACACAATAAAATGTGGTTAATGTACAGAGTGTAATTTTGATTTTCCAGTCTTTCTTTAAAGTTTGTTTCAATCCATGTAAGCGATGGTTGGAAGAATGTGGGTTCAAAACAACTCACCCACTAGATGAAACATACAATATAAATTATATGTGGTTCTATATTTAAATTAATAATTAATTTTAATTCCATTGTTATACGGTTATTATTATATTCTTATGCTATTTTTATTTTATTTTTATATATTATATCGTAATATCGCATGAAGGGGATATATTATTTGATTTGATATTATTATTGTTTTTTTTACATATAGTCTTTTTTTTAAAGTTGTAATTTTGCAAATTGATTTTTATTTTTCTACTATTTAACAATTTTAATTTTGAAAAATTCCTTTTAAACGATGCAACAATAACATGAATAGTTAATATTATTCTATAAGTTAAGTATACGTTAGGAAAACAATTGAATGTCCTAAGAGAACTCAATAAAATTAGAGTATGATTCAATTGCTAAAATCTCTCTAATTACTTTTAATTCTTCAAATAAAAGCTTACGATTAAGATCATAAGAATTGTCATGTTTTACATTTTCAAGGTTTTTGCAAAATGATTTCAGGTCACCATGAGCTTTCTGCCTAGCTCAACGAAATCATGAGCTCCACTCCCAAATACTTGGCTCAACTTCATCACGAGTTCCACCTCCACGTGATATGCACGGAGCTACGCATGTTCCACCTCGACGTTATCTGCACAGACGAGTAATATGAACTACGCGTGCTTTATTTCCATGTGTTTTGTTGAACGAGCTGCTTATGAATCTCAGTGTCATAGCTTATTGGGCTTGGACACTTCAATCGAAAGAACGGCTCATTAGATCAATGAATGTTGGACTTTAAAAAGAGACACTTAAAGAAAAAATGGGTAGATCCATTCTATAGCAAAACGGTATATATTGTAACTTTAACTAGCATTTTTTAGAATGCTCTAGCAGTATCTACAGCAGCTCACCCTTTGAACAACTTCAAACATTTAAAATATTCTCAACCGTACCTATTATAGGAAAAGTTACATAACTGAGAAAAATAGGAAAAGTTACATAATTTGTTAAATTTAAAGACTAAATGTTAAGTTCTTAAATTATTTTTACAGATAACCCCATCTAGATTGAAATACAAGAACAAGTCGTATTTGATCTCGTTAACTATAAGAAAATTTCATGAGCAAAAAAAAATACAAGAAAATTTCAACTATTATATTTGGTATTACAATTTTAAAATTACAATTGATGGGGTTAATACAAGAAAACGTTTTAAAAAAACTTTTGTAAAAATGAAAAAGAAAAATCCGTTTCAAAAGACTATTTAAGTAATTTTCTTGAAAAATTATATGAAGAGAAAATTATAATTTGATGAATATAATACTTAATAATGAATTGGTCCAAATGTTACAAGTTTAAGAGGTTAAAGAAGTTGTTAGTGGTGAAAACTACCTATATCATGACAATTCAAGAAATAAAAATTATTATTTAAAGAAAATTAAATAGAGTTGACTAACAATTAATTTTAATCAGTGTATAAATTTGATATTTTGTTTTATATATGACTAGGAAGTATATGGTAAGAAAGAAAGTGATGCATCAAAAAAATATGGTAAGAATGCATGATATATAACAAATGCTCACAACCACCCTCCACCTTACACAGTACTAATGATGCTACGTACATAATTCCTCTGATATGGGCAACTACCACAACCATCAAGGCATGGCCATATTTATATCTACTATACTATATAGTATATACTATTCATTTTTCAATCCAAATCTTTATAACCAAAATCTCTACATCTTCATATATTTTCTCTCGGCTATAATTAAATCTTCTAAATTCTATACATATATAATATTATACCACCCCCAATGGCATCACAACATTACCATATTGCTAATATTCAATGGCACTTCAAAAACCAAAATGACTCAAAATTACACTCCAATGACCAAGTTATATTCCTCTTTTTATGTTTCTTTGCCATAATCATTTTTCTTCCTTCTTTCTTCCTTTGTATTCACTTTTGTCGCCGCCGCTTTTCGCTACAACCTTCCACCAAGGTGATTGTATCTCCCGTGCCACAACATGTTCTCCTATATTCAATCACCAAGAGTCTTGGAATGGTTGGTGTTGATTTTGAAAATAAGAAAGAATGTTGCATATGTTTGAGTATTTTTCAAGATAATGAAATGGTGAAAGTGTTACTTGAATGTAAACATGTTTATCATTCTGAATGCTTGGATATGTGGATTAGTGTTCATCCTAGTTGCCCTCTTTGCAGAGCTTCCATCCATATATAATTCTCTAAAGTTGTTAACATATTATTAATTTCTTAGTAACTTCATGTGTTGTTAATTATTATTGTTGAATTAATCACAATGTACATTAGTTTTCAATATATTTCTATCACCTTGATTTTTCAAGAATTCAAAAAAATTTGTTAGGCACCGACAATATCATATAGCAATGGAACAATAATTTATAGATAACTAAATTACTGGTGCTTCCGTTTTAAATTATAAATTATATGCTCCCTCCGTCCTATATTATATTATAAGCAAAAAAGAATTTCATACTTATTAAAAAGAAAGTAAAATGTAATAATTTAAAATATGATTTTTTTTTTCTTAAAATAAGTTTTATGAAAATAAAATTTGACGCAAACCTTTTAAAATTTATAAAAGCGGCTCAAAATGTTTACAACAAAATTTCTACTACTCTATCCAAATACACACATTTAAAAATGAAAGTAATTCAAATAAATAATTTAAATTGTTTAGAATATCAAATCTTCTAAAATTTCTAATTACTCCATCTAAACACACTCTAATAGATTTTCTAACAAAGAAACTAGAGTGTACATATGGGCTTTCATAATACTACATGAAAATTGCTCTTTAGACCCTATCTGTTCCTTCTCAGACCCCCGTTTTGACCAAAATACCCTTAACAAGGGATTCAAAATGTTTTTTTTTTTAAATGGAGGGATTCAGCATGTATCTCCGAAATTAAGTAATTTTGGAACGCAACTTTCGAAGCTAACTTATATAGAGAAAGACTTGGTTGTTGAAAAAAAAAATACAAAACTTGATTTCATAATTTACTAGTTCTGAATTGGTTTTTTTTTTTTTTTTTAATTATTTTGTATTTTGGAAGTTACACTCTGAAATTGCTTAATTTCAGAACTTCGAAATCAGTCAATATATACCTTTCGGAATGGAAGTTCCAAACCACGTTGGGTTCAAAATCAGGGGTATTTTTAAGTTCTTGGGGGAATCTATAAGCAAGACAGGGGGTCTAAAAATCAATTTTCATCCTACATAGCCAGTTTTCTAAGTATTCTTGGGCCAGTTTTCTTACTCTTCTTACTCTTCTTACTATTCTAATGGATTTCTCTCTAACGAGTAATGATATGTATGAACCTATTTTTTTTTTTTTTTTGAGCAACTATGTATGAACCTATATCAAAGCATATTATTCGATAATCAGGGGTTTAAGGTTTGAATATTGTATTTGTATTCATACTTTATATTAATTAAGTTCACATGATGTGTGCTGTATACCACTGTATAAGTTCACATGGTGTGTACTAGTGTAAATACTCATATTTTAAGCATGTTTATTTTTTAGATAAATATTAGTGATTAGTTTCGGGGTCGTCCCTATATATTTGAAGGTTCTAGTATAAAGCACTGACACGGACACCGCGACACGACACGACACGGACACTCCGACACCAATAATGTAAAAAACAAAGGACACCGACACTGCTATATATATGATAAAATTTGATTTTATTTATCGATTTTTTATTTAAAAAAATTAAAAATATTCTAATCAAAATTAATATCTTTAATTCTTCATTGATAACATTGTTTCAATATATGTTTAACTTTTTTAGAGTGTCAAAGCAAGGAAAAGAAATTATTTTTTTGGTGAAACTTGATTGACTATTCCGACAGATGTCGTACGAGTGTCATACAAGTGTCGGACACCGACGCGTGTCGGACACCGCGACACGCCACCTCTTAGAGGTGTCCGTGCTTCATTCTAGGAAATATCGATAAAGAGACTTTTTAAAATTAAATTAAATAATAGATTTTTACTAAGAAAAATGTCACTTTTAAAAAAAGAAATACTTGTTAGTACAACTAATCACCACGAGAAATGTGAAGAATGAACATTATCCATCCATTCAATTACCAACCCTCCCATGTATTGTTGTGACACATTCCAGAACTTTATTTCCTTTCCACTTTAAAGAGCAATTCTTGTTTTTCTTCACTATCCGTTACGTAATAAATAGCAACACCCTTTTAAAAAATAGTAATTTTTATTTAAAATGTAAATAACATCAATAATGTAAAAAACAATCACATTCGAATCAGTAACAATAAAATACACCTTCAAGTTAATATTGTAAAAAATTATAAAATACTTAACCCTTGTTTACCTGATGGGCCTGAAAAAATATTAAGGCCCTGGGTTGTGAGCCTATTTATCCTACCAATGGGCCGACCCTAATTAGTTAAGGGAAAATGTTTGGAAGATTTCTGTTCCCACCCTTGCGTCTTTTCTCACCCCCCAAAAATCCAATTTTATTCCTAATTTTATCCCCCAAAAGTTCAGTTTTCATTTATCGTACTTTTTTTAAGGGTATACACATGTGTTTTCAACCATTTAAAAGTTCGGTTCGCATATACCAAACTTTTTTTAAGGGTATAAACGAAAACTTAGGGGGTGAAAAAGAAAAGCAGGGGGTGGGAAGAGAAATCTTCAAATGTTTGTAGTAGAGATGAAATCATCAACCTCCTAAATATAATTTATATGGTTTTAAGAACATAAATTTTTCTTTTAAAGGAAGAATATATATTTTAAGTGTGTGTGATATGTCATGATTGATGGGTATAAATTATATCGGCTAATAGATCTCAGCATCTAAAATAAATCATAGTTAGATTCTTCAATATTTGATTATAGAAATACCATGATTTAACAAAAACAATACATGGTTGTATAATTAAAATAAATATCTACTAAATATGGTCCGTGTCACAAACGACTCCCGTATTGAATTGTTAGCCATTGCCCGTGATGAATAATGTGTATAAAATAGTTCAAAATTGTGATTATCCTATTTAAAGAAGGTCTCAATTATTGTCAATGGAGAAGTACAGTATGGGCATAAGAATCCAATTGTCAATTTATATACCCACTAATTAATTATCCATGTCCTGTTTTTTGCATGCAGCATTGACTAAATAAAGTTTCAATGGGTCACAAGCAATGCTTGCAATAAATATTTGAAGAACTCATCATTGCTAATAGCCTCATTTGAAGGAATTTGTTTCAACTTTGACCCCTTCTAACGACTACGACTAACTACTACTACTGCTACAAATCTAGGCTTGTGCAATTCATATTTATAAAATCAAAATATTGGCCACAAATCATGGAACCCTTGCATACGATTTTTGTCCATGGTTAATACTTAATGTATCCACTTTGGTGTTGAATTGAATACAATTAAAAGTAATGGGAAGTTAGTCAAATTGCAAAAGATATTTATGTGCGCTTAAAAACATAAAAAAGAACATCGCGCACAAGGTCACATTTATATTTGAAATTTGGAATCTTTCGACAATGAATTGTGCTTCCCAAATCTATCCAGACACATCTTCCGATTGACAGAGCACATTTCATCAACTGAAAATAACGAAATCATCATGCGATATTTAAATTTTGAGGATAGTGAGATAATCTATCTGGAACATTTGTTGGCCTAAACCATCAATGATAGCTAGAAGAAAATTTTGAGCATGGGCAAGACAAATATCGTAAAACTATTTTTTCTCTTGTGGTTAATTGAAAGTTAACTTTCATATCCTTAATAATTTGACAATACATGACACTCGCCAAAATATGTTGGACTTTAGATTGGGACACTGTCCATACTAATGAAAATGTTAAAAGTTAGAATAATATCAAAGTGATCATCCAAAACATTATCAAAATCGAAATCTATATCAGATACTCTAGTGTCTCTCAATATATGATCTTGTAACGTCCCACTCATGGTACGGTGGCACTGGTCATGGCAAATAGTAATAAACTTTTGTTTGTGATGAATGACATCTCATCCGTTGGATTTCTGGGAAGCAAGTGACAACACAAGTTAATGGTGATATTGATGAATGATGACAGAAGAAAACAACACAACTCTAGACTTGAGATCTCAGAACAATCAATTGCCGCTAAAAGCGTATCATGTCATTCCAATGACCAATATACATCACTGCTATTCAGTACAAATTAAGTGGTTACAATAATCCAAATAAAGTACAACATACTCTCTCTTTTGTCTTTTCTTATAGACCCTTATTTCATACAATACCTACCTACTACACTACTAGCTACTAATATCTCCAATCTTTGATATTAATATATGAGAAAATTTATTTTTTAGATACTAATTAGTAATTAGTTTATTAAATCTATCTAAAAAATAAATTTTCTCTTATATTAAATATCATAAAAAATGATATGTAAGAAACAAAAGATCAGAATTGTATGTTGTAACTGCTTCATATAGTAACCAACCTTAATTGTTCAAAATCAATTGGACGATTCTGATGGATGAGTGTGTGTAATTTAAATGTAGTTTTCATCTCAACTATTTATTATTAATCGGACAGTTGAAAATAATTACTGCGTCAATGTTGTAATAGCCTCTAATCTTTTTTAGGAGTAGAACAGTTGGTACTTGCTAGCTCCATTGTTTTTTGTTGTTGGTCTTGACATAAATAGTACAAATTGGGTTTTGATTGGTGCTCATAAATTCTGTTTTATGCAAATAGATTTTCTTAACAGTTGAAATCAGCTATAGTGCATATATCATGCGTGAGCAGGTACCACCACTCCACCCAATTCTTCAATCATCACCAACTTCTCTTTCACCCAATTAAAATTAAAGAAACAATTTACTAAGCAAATGCTAAAAATTAAGTAAATAATTTTCTTAAGAATATAGTTTAATTGTGACGGATCTCACTCCGTCATCAATTGCACGCATTGAACCATGATCAGATAGTCCAAATGTCAAGCTCGATAATTCTAATTAAGTTTCAAAGAAAATAAAAAATAAAAAATAAAAAATGCTTAATTTTTGGACCAATGGATCTCAATCGAGAAGTCACGGATTTATTGACTGTGTAAATACGTGCAATAAGTGACGACAAAGAATCTGAGTTGATTTGTGAAGCGTACGTCATCATGATTATTATTGAATCTATCAAAATTACAAAAATTATTAATCTATCATATCATGATTATACTTTATGAACTAAAATTTTGGTATGTAGAAAAGTAGAATTTGGATTAGGTGCATTTGACTGCACGGTGCAGTCGTTTTACGGCCGTCCGACCGTGATCGTACGGTTTAAACAAATACAGTCAAAAAATTTAGTTTTAAATTATAACCGTTCGATCTTCATCGGACGGCTGTAGATAAGGTGACTGCGTGACTGCACCCAAATATCAATGGCATGGAATCTAGGTCTAGAAAAGTAAGAAGAAGAAAAAAAAATCATAGAAGTAATCAGAAAAAATCTGGAATCACTTAATGTCAGAATTGACCCCGAACCAGACTGGTGAAAACAAACAAAAAATCATAGAAGTAACTTGTAAATGTGCATACTTCATTAGTTGAATTTAGACATAGCAGAACAAATAACATTGCAACAATGTTCCCAAGTAATATACACAAAGATCATAGTTGTCTTTTGATAATGACAAGAACAAGATCATGAATATGATATATCTTAAGATTGTTGTGATTCATTAACATTGGAAGATGGAAAAACTTTGCTGAAAACTGTCTTCAAAGAACAACCAAACAAAGATGAAGTTTCTGAAACAGAATCACTCTGTACTAACACTCTTTCATTCTCTTGTTCTCTCTCTCTAATCTCAGAACTAGAATTTTCATCAATCACAATTTCAACAAAACTTGAAGAACCATATTCAACATTATTACTTGAAGAATCATTCTCAAAAACAACAATTGAAGCTCTACAAATAGGACAATTAGAATGTGAATTCAACCACATATCAATACATTCTACATGAAAACCATGTCCACATTTTGGTAAACATCTTCCCATTTCACCATTTTCAAAACCACTCAAACAAATAACACATTCAAGTTCTTGTTCATTTTCATTCTTTTGAACCTTCTCTGCATAAATAAACAAAGGAATTGAAGCAATGATAGAAGAATCAAGTCCTTTAGTGTTTGAGCTAGACAAAGGTGAGTCTTCAATGTTGAAGCTATGGAAGTGATGGAATCTTGCAGGACCAAGAACATCTGAGACAGTAACTGTGGTTCTTCGACGACGGCGTCTACGAGCTTGTGCTTGAGCATGTGCTTGTGATAAGAACCATTTAGCATAAAGATGAAGAAGAAGAACAAAGAGAATGACAAGTAATAAGGAAATGATAGCAGCAAGCATGATGTTACTGTTATCTGAGAAAATGTTTTGAAATATTTGTTTGAGTGAGTTCATTGGTTTTATGGGTGAGTAGTTAGATTGTGATTGCATTGTGAAAAATGGAGAAAAGGGTGTGAGATTTTTGAAGAAAGATTTGTATTTGATGAAGGGTTTTTGATAGGTGGTTTGTGTGGTTGTTATTTTTGTATTATATGTGGAAGTGTTGACGTGAAAGTGAAGTTAGTTTGACGAAGGAATAAAATAAGAGACTTTAATTAATGAATGGCTTTGACACGACTATGTCGACCATTTTTGCACCAATTGTGACTTAGATTTTTAAGGCTAAAATTCCACCAATGGTAAGGGAAATGGATTCCACACACTAGTGTCACAAAGTTACTCTTGCTAGTTGCTACTATTTGATTAGAAACAAAGGAGGGTGAATGTATTTGTAAAATATGTTAGCGCATTGACGTTCAAGTCATTATGAGATTAAGGTGGGGTGAATGTGATAGGTGATTGAATTGCACTTCGGTGCAAAAGTCTTTGTGTTTATATAGAGAGGGAGCAGTTGTAATTGTCAGTGTGATAATTTTTGTGGAATGTGAAGGACCGTTGAGATTAATCTAACGGTTCACAAAATAAAAGGGTAAGGATTTCTTGTGGCAGGAACATGGACTTCCGGCGCACTGCATAAGTGATCATGGGATTGAGTGAAGTGATGTGAAGTGAGACTCAACCTATATATAGTGACTAGGCCGGTTGTGTTGGGCCTTAACCCAGTTCGAAACAAAAACCGAACATAAATTTGGTTCCAAGAACGGGTTTTAG